>JAVSBU010000063.1:4135524-4149665 GCA_033118015.1 Loricariichthys derbyi | reverse complement strand
AAGCTGATGAAGCTGCTGATGCTCTATAACTCTCCCTTTAACATTAAGAGCTTCAGCTACAACTCATTTAGAATCACCCACTTTATTTACTCAAATGGGAATAAGCTTTACTTTCAATAAATTATGTTAAAAGTATTTCTAACTCTATTTGTGATTATTGAAATTATGTTCCTCGCCTGAAGCCCAAAGTCTGATGTTTTAGCAGAGGGACTAGTTTTTACCATCCTCTTGATTTTAAACTGTAATTGCAATAATACACTTGATGTTCGTGTTATAATGTGAGATATTGGTGATGGTGATCTACGACTGCAGTACATCAGGGCCAATATCTCACTCATGTCTTGAATTATTGCTTAAATAAAATTAAATGTTTAAAATAAAACAATGTGCAACCTGCTATAGCATAACCATAGTTATATAGAATCAATCTATTAATGCTCATTAACTAAAACTAAAGTCAGAATGTGCTTCACGGTAATTAATAAGGATAATACCGAAACGTATTGATGGGGTGGAAATTGATTAACTTGAATCAATTTGATATGACCTCACAAAAGTATGTTTTCGCTACTTAAAATAGTTCTACTTGAAATAAAACTGCCTTCTCCAAACCGTCAGCAGGCTATCAGCCAACATTTGTTATCTAAATGCATGAGAGAGGCTCAGAACCTTTGGGGTTGTGCTAAACCGGTCTGTTTGTTCTTTGAGAAAGTCGCGTAGCTTCCTCTGCTCGTCATTACAGCTAATAACCTGATGGATTAATGCAGGCTAATATAAGAACAAGACAGGCTAAAATTTCTTACTGTTCCTCCTGTGGGAGGCAGCGGTTCTTGATTTTCTGTCATGTGCTCCACAGCAAGTGACTGACTGGATTCTGATTAGCTAAGACCATTATGTGCCTTTAATGTATGCTAGCATTAGTGCGATGAGTCCTGGGATCCCTCTGCAATAAAGAATGGGCTAAGACTGCGCATAGTAATAAAGGTCAGCTGGTTTAGTGACCCAATTCATTATTAGCTTTCGGTCCAAATATAGCCTGAAGATGAGAGCTGGCAGTGCACATTCTGCTTCCTTCTTTCCTCAGATGTAGCTCTTAATTATGCTAATGTGTTGCCACTACGTATTTATAACGATAAATTATGGAGTACCTTAAGATGTGAGGGTTATCCCACTGTTGGCTTTTAAAACTTTAACTGAAGTGCATTATCATCTGTTTTATCCTTAATGGAAATTCTTTCCTTTGTTTCCAATTTAAAAACGATGAATCCTCACACTTATAACTACGTTATCATACTGTGGACGATATAAAAATACGAGCACAGACAGACATCATAAATCAGCAAATGGTTTGGTCACCAACACTAGGGGTTATGAATGGTTACAGGATGATGGTATAATGATGGTATAATGGGACTGTAGTGCTCTAGCGGTTAAGTTACTGGACTCTGGACTGTACGGGTTTAACTCCCACCTCTACCCAGCTGCCACTGTTGGCTCTTTGAGCAACTGAGCAATTATTAACCCAGAATTACTTGGGTTGTAAAGCTGTAGGAGTTTTAATTCTCTCTGGGTGAGGCCGTCTACAAAGTGCTGCAAACATAAAATGTAAAGGTTCACCAATGTCCCAGGAAAAATATACTGTGAAATTTTAACCACGAAGTGGAAGAATTTCCACCACAATTCACAACAGAACAATGAAATAATTAATGGTCATTTCATAGTCAACCAACTTTGCAGTTTACAGTAGAACCGTAAAGTTCCCGTTGGCCTGGCCCTTGGTTACTTTAATCTTGAGTTGTGCCTCCTTCCGTCAGATTAAGGGCGGAGCTTAATCTTGATCAGTGAGACTTGTGGTGACCTGGGATTTTGGCTGCTCTCTCTCTGACTCTCTTATGTTTGTTGGTTGCTGATGTATCATGTGATCCCTCTTGGCTGTGTTACCCTCTGGTTCTTCCCTTATAAAACCTATTTAGCTATGTTGCTATAGTTACTGCTGCTAATCTCATGCTCCACTTAGCAGTACAAAATTGTTCTCCTAACCTACATGTTCCTATACCTAACTGTGTTCTTTTATTTCTCTGAGCTTGTGTTCCGGGGACTGGTGCAGCCTACAGCCTAATTTGGGAATGGCCATATATATAAGAAGATAATTTAAAATTGTACAGCTCCTTTGAGACAACGACCCATGGGAAAGTGCTATATAAATAAATCTGACTTGAGTTGAACTTTACATTAAAACGGTCAAGAAATTCAGAGTTTTACTATGAAGTTTCACAGTATGTTTTAGACGAGCCTGATGGTCACTAAGAGTTGATGATAATATGAAGGTAACTAACACAGGATTATGGTACGATGGCTGCAAATATTAAATGATGATATGAGGAGCACAGTCATGGGATGGCGTTATGGTCACCAGTGTGGTGGTATGATAAGACTGATTCTGGTATAAAGATCATCAGCATGGAATTTTAGTATACTGGGTATGATGGTCACCAATATAAAATGATAACATGATGGTCTGAACCATAGGCTTACATCAGGATGGCCATGAACATTAGATGATGGTTTGAGGCCCACCAACCTGAGATGATAGTATGGTAATTATGATGGTCACCAGCATGGAACGATATTTACATTTGGTACTAGTGGTACAAACCTTTTCTGTTAATAGACTCCTGCGTTCTTAATGATAACTAACTACATATTCTGTTTTTTCTCTGAGCTAGTTTTCCAGAGCCAGGTCTGGTTTCATGCTAAAATGTTCTTCTGCTCAGGCTCCACTCTCAAATTCCAGCCCTCATAACGTTACTCAGACCTTGTCAGAGGGCGTAACTCCCTCGATCCTCCGACTAGCTGGGCATGCCATACCAAACCTTTCACACTGGGGACACGGATCCCGCAGTGAATCTGGGTACTGGACAAAATAGCATAGGAACAAACACTTCTACATTTATTTTATTGAATATTTTATTTATTATCACTATGGTCTTAAAAGTTTTATTTTCTCTACTTTATTATACTTATTATTTAGAATGTTACATTTACATAAAAATCCCTGTTTATTTAAACCATTACTGTAAGTTATTAATTAGATAACCTCTTATGTATGATTTTTACTTATTACATGTTTTGTGATTTGGTTCTGCTAAGGTTTGTTCCTTATAACATTTTAAGGAGTTTTTCCTTGCCACTTTTGGCTTGATTAGTTTGGCTTAGTTAATAGAAGATAATATAAATTATAAAGTTGATTTGAGAGAATGCTCCGTGGCAAAAATTGCTGTAGAAATAAACTATAAGCTGTTGGTCACCAAGTCAACTACTGTTAAACTTATGTTGGTTACCCAGAACATTTGCATTCATCAGCTAAACCAGAACCGGACCAGAACTAACCAATATCAGGAAGTTTGGACCAGAATGGAAACTCTAGACTTTAGTGTTCGATTAGCTCAGGTTTTCCCTCCTGTGTATCAACCAGTGATTTAAGTTTGACAAGTGGGTCGAAGCCCATCTCCAGCTTTTGTGTAAGCAGAGTAAAGGTGGCGCCCACAGTATATGAAGAGAGAAGAGAGAAGGCGCCTGAGGCGTGACGCACCGTAGACAATCACAGCAGCCGAGGAGCTCTTGCGGCGTGCCACGATGTTTTTGGCCACGCAGGTGTAGTTGCCGGTGTCTGCCAGCCGAGCTTGTTTGATGATGAGATTATGGTCCACTGTGATGAAGAAATTGGGGTCAGCCTTCGGGTCGATCAGCTCCTCGTTCCTCTGCCACTCCACCTGAACAATCAGACGCACAGAGGAACCGTAACGGGCTTTGTTTGGCTCCAAAATGTTCTCTCACCATCGTTAAATCCTGAACGGCTCCAGTTTTGAGGTTTATTACTGCAGAGGATTAGCTTCACCTACAGCTTCTTAAAAAAACATCACCTAAAACCTTAGTGTACTGCTGATGTTTCTTTATACATTTATAACTAGATCCTTTAGCAGTGAGGGTAACATAATTATTACTGGACTCTAAATACTTTTAGATCCTTTTTTTTTATTTACAGTAACTAATAACCTACTAGCTACAAAGCTACCAGAACTAATATTTACAACAATGCAAAACAAAGTTCCTGTGGCTCACCTCGGCTGTTGGCACTCCCTCAGGAGGATGGCAGCGGAGCAGTACCTCCTGATCCAGCGCCACCTCTTTACCCAGAGGTTCCTCCTCAAAGTTCTTCCTCAGATCTAAGAACCAGAAGCATCATCATATGGTTAAGCATAATCATGAAGTTTGGTATTAAACAGGAACTGGAACTTGAAATGAACACTTTAGTACAGAGAACTGAACTTTATAGGAATGAAACAAAATTCTGGCACCAGAACAATTCTGGGGCTTATTAGTATTAGGAACTTCTTGAACTGAATCTGAATGATTTGGTACTGGGACTAGAACCTTTTGTATTACAGCTAGGAGCTTTAGTACTAAAACTGAAAACTCTAGTTCCTGAATACATTTTAGTACTGTGTACAAAACCAGTTTGGAACTAGAACCTCTGGAATTAAAACAAAATGTTTTGGTATCAAGACTGGAACGTTATTGGAAATTAAACTGAAACTTGTAATAATGAAACAATGTTTTGGTACTGGTACTGGAACCTGTTGTTTTGAAAGTTGAAGCCTCTGGTACCTCTGGTGTGTTTTGGTACTGTATCTGAAACCATTTTGTAACTGCAACTTTTGGTACAAGAGAAGCAAAAGTTTTGGTACCAAAACAGAAATGTTTTACATGTATTGTAGTCAGTTAAAAATAAGTTTCAGTGACCAAAATTCTTCTTTTGGTACTACGACCGAACGCTTTGTTATTGTGTCAGATTTTATGTACCAAATTAAAAGTCTTTTGGACTGAAACTGAAAGCTTATTTATCAGAACAGAACTTTTGATATTTCTGAAGAATTTTTAAAGGGTTGGTACTGAAACTGAGAACTTTTAGTAGCTTTTGGTAAAGTAACTGGAACTGAAACCTCTGGTACTGGAATAAGAACGTTTTGGTACTGTAACCTGGGCTTCTTGTCCTAGAGAACTGAATGTTTTGGTACCAGAGGAGGAACATTTTGTTTGTACTGTAATCAGTTTTAAAATAAAAGTGACCCAAGTCATCCTTTTGGTACTATAATTGAGTGCTTTGTTATTGCCTCTCAGATTTTTGGCACTAAACTAAAAATCTTTCAGTACTGAAACTGAAACCCTGTTTTGATAGGTTTGGCACTGGAACTGGAACCTTTTGATTTCGGAGCGTTTTGGTACTGCATCTGAAACCATTTTTTTATTGGAACCCTTTGTGCTTGTGTGAAATCTAGAACCTTTTAATAAAAAAATTTTGAATTTTGTACAGAGACTGGAACGTTATTGAAATGAACTGAATCGTATGGTACCAGAACATCATTTTGGTTCTGTTACTGATAGATTACTTATTGGAAGTTGAACCTTTTGAACTGGAACTGATCTTTTGCTAATAAAATAAGAACAACTGGTAGTGAAAATTAAACCCTGTTTATCATAACAGAACTTCTGATAGTTTGAACTTTAAAAGTTTAGTACTGGAACTAGGAACCTTTTTAATATTAAACCTGATTAATCCTCTGTGTTTGAATTGAAGGCTTTTGCATGTTTTTGAGACCTTTCAGTATTGAAACTTTGGAGCATTTTGGTACAGAAATTAGAACATATTTAATCTGAAATGTCTTGTAAGTGAACAATGTTTATATGTACTGAACATCTAACCAGAACAGGAACCTTAAACTTTTATACTGGAACTTGAAACTCTTAGTATTGGAACTGGAGCCTTTTGTTTTTGAACTGAATGCATTATTTAAATACTCACAGGCGATACGGACGTAAGCCTTTTGGCTCTTCTGGGTTCCTGTAGTGCTCCAAGCTACACACTGGCACCAGTAATCCTCCAAACCAAAGATCTTCTCCACCTGCTGGCGTGAGATATCGATCTTCACCTGCATAACTGGTAAACCTGCAGAGATACGAGAAAGCAGCAATGGTTTAACGGAACAATAACGCTTTATCACTCGCATACCTTACTGATCTTTAGAAGCAGTATAGCCCATGTCCAGCTCTACTCCATATAACACGTTTACGTCCCAATCGAGTCGGCTCACGGCCTCCTAAGGCGGTTAAGCCGATTTTGCAGAAAGATGTGGCAGGGCTGTGGTTCCATCTTTTTACATCAGTGAGTTGATTAGAAGAGCTCTAAGATCAAACGAAGGCCCTCTGAAGCGAGTGTGCCAACGTCTGATGAGTCTGAGTAAGTGGAGCTGCACAAATGGTGTGAATTCATCCTCCAAAATAATTCAATTTCTCGTTGACAGTTATGAATGAATGTCATCAGAGTTAAGCATCAAAGAACAGTGTGTGTGTGGAGGAAGGGGATTAGGCACAGATAATTTTTCTTTGCATTATCTCAGAGACACTGTGATATCTCCCCTCCGGCTATCGCTCATCTCTTAATACAAAAGCTCGACCTTGAGGACGCTCGTGTTTCCCACTTTCTCGGGGGCTGCCCGGCCTCAGTCCGCTCGCCTTTATCTCCCGTCTCTTAAACATGCTCTCCATGTTTACGGACACTTCAGTCGCTCGTTTGATCTCTCCATAGAAACGCTAGTTAAACTTTGAGAATCCTTAGAAATAAACCGCATTTGTTCCTCAGAAAATGGTCTGATTTGATTTACTTTACAAAATTACACCCATAGCAACAACGCAGGGGGTAAAGAGAGGAAACCAGGCCATGTTTATGTGGGGACGATGTGCTTTATTATGTCTTTTTTACAAAGCTTTCCTTTATTCATCTCACAGCCTGGAGAGAGACCTTAGGGAATAAAATGTTTACCGAGGCGTGTTTTCTGTTTTATTTAGAGTGATTGTGAGTGAGAGATGTGATTCCTGTCTGACCTGATGGCTGAACTCTAACGCAGCTTAATAACAATATAAAAATAAAGATAATCAGCTCTCACAAATCACGAGGAGCACATACAGAAGATCTAAGTTTATTTCTCACCGTTTCTGCTCTAACGTCTCTAATCATCGATAGGCTGGTCAGGTCTGCAAAGAAAAACCCTCACCGTGGTACTGCAACAGTCATCAGGAAAACAAAACGTTTTTTGTGATCCTAAAGGTTGAGACAAGGTTAAATTCATGTTATGGGACTTTATCAGAACCTTATGGACCAGAGCAATGTTTTGGAACTGCTACTTTTAATATTGAAATGTTTTGGTACTACAGCATTAAAACTGAATGTTCTTGTACTGAGACCTTTGAGTATTAAAACGGGTTTTGAATCTTTGGTACAAGAACTTTTTAGACTTTAATACTAGAACTCTAATCACTGGTACCAGAACTAAATGTTTGGTGCTGACACTAGAACCTTTTGACATTTGAACTAAAACTTATGGTAGATGCACAACGTTTTGGATCTGCTACTCTCCAATGTTTTTATTATTGGTACTGGAACCTCTAAAAGGTTTTGGTACTGGAAATGGTACCTTTTGTGTTGAAGCTAGAAGCTTTGGTACTGAATCTGAAACCTCTGTTATAAGAAGATTGTTTGGATACTGAAACCTGTTTGGAAGCTGTTTTCAGAACAGAACTTCTGATAGTTGAATTTTAAATGTTTGCTACTGGAACTGGAAACTTTTAGAATTTGGACTGTAATATCTTGTCATAAAACTGAACGTTTTTGTACTGATACTTTTCAGTATTGAAACTAGAACCTTTGAAACCTTTGGTAGAAGAACCGGGTGGAACTGTAACGTTCAAGTACTGGAACTTGAACTCTGATACTAGAATTAAATGTAGAACCAAATTAACTAAATAAAACTGGAACCTTCTGATATTTAAACTGAATCTTAGGGTAGCTGAAGCTTGAAGTTTTAAACTGAACCTAAAAATATTTGATACTGGGACTGTAGAAGACCCTTTTGATACTTTATTTAAAAGTATTTTAGAACTGGAACTTCTTGTACATGAGAACTGAATGTTTGGCACCAGTTTATATGTACTGGAACCAGTTTTAAAATAAAAGCTTCAGTGACCAAAAGTGCCCATTTGGTACTACAGTTAAACGTTTTATTATTGCTGCTGTGGCACAACTGAATCTGAAACTGGAAGATCTGGAACTAGAACTGGTAGCAGAGCTAGAAGCTTTAGTACTGAATCTAGAACTTTTCAGACTAGAACTGTTGATTTTTCAACTTTAAATGTTTGGTAATGAATCTGGGAACTTTTAGCACTGGAACTGTAATCTGTATTAGAACTGAATGTTTTTCTACGGAGAACTTTCATAGTTCACATTGGATACTAGACTGGATCGTTATGATAATTAAACTGAAGCTTCTGGTTTACTGGTTACTTTTTAGTAATGAAGTGGAACCTCAGGAACTTGAACTTAATATTTTTGTGCTGGCAATGAAAATATTCTGTATTGAATCTAGAAGCTTAAAAACAGAAACTAGTATCTGGTACTGGACCAAGAGAATGCTGGTACTGGATCTGAAACAGTTTTGGAACTGGAATGTTTTGGTACTGGGACTGAAACCTTTAGTACCAGAAAAGGAAACATTTTATATGTATTGTAATCAGATTTAAAATCAAAGCTTTTAGTAACCAAAGCAATCTTTTGATCCAATTGAAAGCCTCATTGGGACATTTTGGTACTGGAACTGAGAACTTTTAGTTCTAAAACTGCAATCTCATGTCTGAGACTTTCAGTTTATGAAACTGTCACTAAACCCTGGAAGTTTTGGTACTGAACTGTAACCTTTGGTACAAGACCAGGATGGAACTGTTACCTTCAAGTGTTGGAACTTTAACCTCTGACACTAGAACTAAATGTTTGGTGCTGAGACTGGAACCTTTTGGTCAAGCCATGAAGTATAAACCATAGCAGTTATATAAACCAGGGTTCAAACTTTAGACTGCATGTTCTCTCGAGGCAGAACTACGGCAACTGCATTAATTGCTCTTTGAAAGTGAGAATAATTTAAAGGGTGCAGCTTTTTAGGGGAACATCATTTCAAACCCTAATTGCCTTTCGTTGTCACGCTTTTCTTTTCTGCATAATTTTCTGTGTTCTTTCCTGCTGAGCGACTTTTGTTTCATAAACACGACAAGCACCGTGATCACCCGGTCACGCTTTAGTGTGCGAGACAATATTGAGAGGGAAGCAGGTCTGAGGATGGAAAAAGCTGTTATCAGGAGTCCTGAGTATAACCCAGGTGAAGTTAGAAGGGTCGTGCTGAAGATTCGGACTCTTCTTTTTGCTCCCCCATGGGACGTGTCAACCTAATTAGGCCTGAAGCAGATGGACGATGCTGCAATTAAAATTCTTTGATGAATTTAATGATCTTACGACGCAGCGGTCTGATGAAATGGTTTCAAAAGGACAGGTGTCTTCAGAGAGTGCTCAAGGGCAGGGCAGGTCCATCATCCTGGTGTAAGGTTCCTAAAAGGAATCAGTTCTTGATTTCCCAAGTTCTTCTGAAAAAGTAACAGGAATCCCAAAAGGTCCTGGAATTCATAAAAGGTTAAAAAAAGAGCTTCAAAAAGGTTCCTGCACCTGTTCACTGAATATTGTAGAAGTTTTTAAGTTATTTCGACATTTCTGTTGGGTTTTAAGGGGTTAAGGGGTTTATGCTAGCTGAAAGGATCTTAATAGTTCCTCAAAAAGATTCAGACATAGATAAAAAATTCTTGAGATTCTTAGAGGGCAGCAAAAGTTCCTCAAAAAGTTCCTGAAAGAACACATTCATTTCCAGCTTCTAAAAGGTAACAGGAGCCCTAAAAGATCCTGGAGTTCATAAAAAGTTCTGAAGAGAAGCTCTGAAACAGTTCCTCAGCTCACAGAAGTTAGGATGGTCCTTTAGAACCTAAGGGGTTCCTCTTCCTGACGAGACCTTCATGGTTCCTCAAAGTTTCTGAGATCTCAAACTGAAGTGCTCATTTATTGGAACAATTTCCTGCAAATGTTCTAAAAGTTCTACAAAAGAAAAATCCTGAAAGATCACCTGAATTAAAGGTCATAGGTTACTGAAATGCTGACTGCCTGAAAATCCCCTTTGTTTTTTGTCCCAAGTTCCTGAAAATGTTCTCCTTGAGAAGGTTCTTAATAGGTTCCTGTAAAAGTTCACTGAATCGTGCAAAAGTTCCAGAGTTCTTCAGACATAGGTGAGTACCTGAACCATCCTATAACCCAAGCCTAAAAATGTTTTGGACTTCATACAAACAGTTCTTAAAAGGAGCTCTGAAACGGTTCCTGCACTCACAAAAGTGGTCACGCACATGTTCGAGAAATGTTTCTAAGTGCACTGATTTTCTTTAAGGTTTTTGAGTTCCTAAAACATTTCTGATAGAGTTCTTGATTTCCTGGCTCCTGAGAATGGAGGAGGGTTCTGTAGAACCTAAGGGGTTCATGTTCCAGAAGCTTAATAGTTTCTCAAAAAGTTCCAGAGACCTCAAACTGAAGTGCTGAATTATTGACATGGCTAAAAATGTTCCCAATATCTTCAAGGCTCCATGTGTACCATAAAAGAAGCTCTGGAGTTCCTAAAAAAGGTGTTGACCGAACACAAATCACTCAAATCCTAAAAAAGTGACAGGAGCCCTTAAAGGTCCTAGAGTTCATATAAAAGATTCTGAAAAGGAGCATTGAAATGGTTCAGGTTTTTGAGTTCCTTAAACTTTTCTGATGGAGTTCCTGATTTTCTGGAGAGGTTCCTGAGAAAATAAGAGGGCTCTTGATGTCCATAAAGAGAGTTTCATGGTTCTTTAAAAAGTTCCAGAGATCTCAAATCAAAGTGCTGGTTTATTGAGATTTTTAAACCTGTTCCCAATTTCGTTAAGATTCCCTGTGTGCAGCAAAATTAGCTGGGGAGTTCCTGAAAGAGTTCCTGAAGCTACAGCCATCACGCCTCTCCAGGCCTGTGAGGTTTTATTTGTGCTGAATCCTTCTCTTTTTGTCGATGTGCTTCAGAGCTCCAGATTCCAGCAGGAACCAAACTAAACATCTTGTAGTGGATCTGATCCAGTCCCCGATCCAGCTGTTTAGCACCGTGGACGCTCTGTATTATTCAGAACTGGACTGTATTAACCTCAAGCACCACTCCCCGGTGCCACTGAAGGACTGACGTGAGAACGTCTGGTGCTGGCGTCGTATGGTGCGTTTGTGTATTCACGCTGCAGGAACACACAGGACGTCAGAATCCGCCGGACTTGACTTAGGCCGCCGCATTTATTTTCCTCGTCAGCTCTTGTTTTCGGTGCCGCTGACCTCAATTCCGTGGAGGTCGTTTGCTTATCAGGGCTGGGAGCCGAAATCTGGCGGGGTTGGAGTGTTTTTATTGTGACTGAGGAAATTCAATTAGGATTCGGAGCACAGGGACGCCTCGCAGATCCGAGAACCATCAGGATTAAAGGTGAAGAACTAACAGCGGATACACAAGGCTCGACTGATGATGGAGGTCGACATTTTCTCGTCACCAGAGAATCAGTGCTATCCTTTTCCATCCTGGGATGAGATTCTCATAATCGACTTTTTCTTACATACACAATGATTCCTGGGTTCCCGAAAAGAAGTCCTAAGTTCTGGTTTAGTTCCTGAGCAGGATCCTGCATTCCTTCGTTGATTCCTGAACAAAAAGTCTATGAGCTCTTGATGTCTTCCACATTGCTGCAAATGTCCAGAGATGCAGAATAGTTTCTAAATGATATGCATTCCTGAAATAGTTCCTAGAAAAGTTCCATGATGGAAAGTAATGCACCCCTGTTCTCAAACTCAAAGAGAAAAATGCTGAAAGCTCACTTGGTTCAAATGATCAAACTTTTTTTCAAAGCTTTATTCAGGCTAAAAACCATTTCTGAAATAGTTCCCGAGTTCCTGATGAAGATCCATATACATACGGTGATAATCTCAGCATACATAAATCCTGAATGTGTTCCTTTGTTCATCTGAGACATTAAAAAGGTTCCTAGGTTCCTATAAAGGAGGGAAAAGTTCTGGAAACAGTTCCTATGTTAATGAATACATTTTTATACTCCTAAAATATACTGAAAGCTTTCATGAGAAGGTACCTTAGATGGTGAAAAATCCCAACTTCTGCATTTCTGATGAAGTTCCTGAAAAGCTTTTGGGAGTCTTGAAAGAAATGCTGGGTTCCTAAGAAGGTTCTTATGTTCTGAAAAAAATTCCTAATTTCCTGAAATTATCCTTCAGAAAGGTCCTAAGTTCCTCTATACATCTGTGAGAGCCTCAAAATGTTCTACTTGAGAAGGTTCCTAAAATACTGAATGGTGCTGGATACACAACCCCTGCACATGTTCCTTTAAAGGAGGGGAAAGTTCTGGAAACAGTTACACACTCTTAAAATGTTTTATACTCTTACATCCTGAAACGTTTCCTGAGAAGATTCCTGAGGTGCTGAAATGGATATTTCAGATCTAATATATCCTGGAAAAATTCCAACTTTATTCCTGATAAAGTTCTTGAAAAGCTTGTGTAATCCTGAAATATTTATTTGGTTCTTAAAAAGGTTCCTTTCTGACAGGAAGAGCCTGAGCTCCTCAAAACCTCCTCTAGCTCCTCTGATCCTGAAAATGTCCTCCTAAGGAAGACTCCTAAAATAATGAGGTTTATTAAAAATTCAAATGTTCCTGAATTCCTGAAAGGGTTCTGTGTTCCTTTAAAGGTTCCTCAGCTTTTCGTCTGAAATTCTAGTCCCCCCAAACCGTTTGTAATCTCATTAACACAATCAGGAGGGCAAAGTTCTGGAAACAGTTTTTAATGCTTAAAAACGTTTTTATACTCATAAAAAATCCAGACGGTTCCTGAGGTGCTAAAATGGTTCATTCAGAACTAAAAAAATCCAACTTCTGCATTCCTAAAAGGCTTTTGGAGTCCTGAAACAAATCCTTGGTTCCTTTTTAACAAAATGATCCTCAAAAATGTGAGTTCCTGAAAATGTTCTTCTTGAGAAGGCTCCTGTCATACTGAATGGGTTTAATAAAAAATTTAAATGTTCATGAGCTCCAGTAAAGAATTACTGAGTCCTGTAAAAGTTCCAGAGTCCTTCAGGAAGCCTGTGAGTACCTTAAAAGGTTCGTAATTACACCCAAAACCTTTGTAAGTTTGTTATAACGATCCTGAGATGCTGAGAGCTTATTTAAGCAGAAAACGTCCCAGAGTTCCTGAAAGAGTTCTTGGGCTCTGTGTTTGCTCATCGCCAGAGAAAAGCCGTTTTAATCACTGCTATCATTTTCCAGCCTGGGACGCGACGCACTTAATGCAATTGACCTTATGCATAATGGGCGCCATCACCTGCATTATCACCCCGAATGCTGGTAATGATGTTTATCATTAGTGCGCCGGATTACAGACATAAACAATACAGCGCATTTAAAAAGCATTACCGGCGTTGGATGACAGACCATGTTTATCTGCCCAACGAATGATTAGAATTAATTACAGGACTGTCTTTAACCGCATAAACCTGTAATCACAGATCTGCCGTCTATTGATTATGGAAGCCTCAGAACTCAGCATTAGTAATAACCTCCCTAAAAAAGGCCTTGATCCAGGCAGAGATCAAACACAACACTGTGTAGCAAGGAAAATCAAAGCATGAGGTCCAAACTCTCCTATGTGGTCCACAGGGTCGATGCCTCTTCAAAAGTCTGATGGTCCAATAAAATGGCCAAGAATTGAGGTGGGGATTGGAGAGCTGTCCTACAAACTGCCTCTAAATCTGCTGCATTAAGCAGAGTTCTAATTTTTCATTCTGGGACGTGGGTCCTAAAATGAAAGGGTTCCTCATTTCCTCTGTGTTTAAAACAGTTCTGGAAGGGGTTCTGAATACTTCCAGAAGTTGACTGATTCCTGTACAAGTTCCACAGTGAAAGAAAATCACTAATGAGATCTTTTTAAGGTATCTGTAGCATCTCCAAGACAAACATGAGACTAAAATCTCATACAGGTTTCCCATAAAGTTTTAGTGAAACTTTACTCAGAACTTAAAACTTCTCAAAACTGTCATTCATCAATATCTGATAGAAGCACATGGGCACCGGATTACTTTATCAAACCTTTATCAAGATCTACAATA
>JAVSBU010000063.1:4113458-4127426 GCA_033118015.1 Loricariichthys derbyi | reverse complement strand
AAGCTTCATTCATCAATATCTGATAGAAGCACATGGGCACCGGATTACTTTATCAAACCTTTATCAAGATCTACAATTCAGAGTTACATTCACAAACCCCACTTACAACGTTACTGTGATAAAAAGAAGCCTTATGTTAGAACTAAGGCAGGGTCCTGACCCCGATTCACTAATTCATAACACAGTCAGGACCAAATGATTCACTGATTTAAACACAGATGTCTTGAATGGAAGAAGAACGAACCTTGGTTATAATCAAATGATTCACTGGTTCAAATCCTGACCCTCTTTAAAAAAAAAAAAAAAAAAAAAAAAAAAAAAAAAAAAAAAAAAAAAGGGAATCTCTGCCATAAAAAAAAAATACACAGAAAAAAACACAAAAAAAAAAAAAAAAAAAAAAAAAAAAAAGAAAAAAAGAAAAGTGAATCTCTGCCATGAATGAACGATTCACTGAATCAAACACAAGAAAGAAAGTTCGGTAAAAAATTTCAGACTGCATGACAGAAGAACAAAACACAGGCATGCCCAAACGATTCACTGATTCAAAATTGACTTGGTGAACAAAAAAAAGAAAGAAAAATAAATCTTTGCCATGACTCATAACAACTCATAATCATGACTAAATGAGTCACTGATTCAAACCTTGACTAACTGAACAAAAGGGAACATGATCAAATGATTTGCTGATCCAAAAGCTTGTTCAACGAATAAAAGAGAAAAAATCTTTTGCATGAATGAATGATAAACTGAACAAAAAAAATCATTATGACCATATGATTCACTGTTTCGAACACTAACCGAACAAAAGAGAACTAATAGTCATGAGCAAACGATTCACTGATTTAAACAAATGATTAATGATCAAAATATTTTGTTATTCGCTAAACAAAAGAAGAAAACTCAACGACTTAATGATTCAAACAATGACTCTGAAAACATCCCGTAATTATAGGAATCAAATCAAATGATTCAACAGTATCATCAGTGACTGAAACAGAGAATCAAATCTCTAGAAGTGATTCACTGAATCAAACAAGCAGCTCACTGAAGGAGAGAGCAGTGAATCTCTTATAACCAAATGATTCACTGATTATTACCTATGATTACCATACCTTTAAGGTGGATGGGTCCCTTTTTGAATCTTCACCCTCCCAAGGTTTCTTCCTAATAACGTTTAGGGAGTTTTTCCTTGCCACTGTTGCTCAAATTGGGAATTACACAAGTTGTAAATCTGCTTTGAGACAATGCTCCATTGTAAAAAGCGCTATACAAATAAATTTGACTTTGATTTGACTGATTCAAATACTGATCCTCTTTCAGAGAGAGGAAAAAAAATCTCAATCAGGATGACAAGTATTTTATGCAAAACAGTCTAAAACAGTTGAAGCATCTATTCCTGTAGCTGAAGGCTTAAACAACAGCAGCAGTGATAAAAATAAACTTTTATTGTGTATAAAGTCTCCACTGACCGACTACTTTTGGATTGAGAAGCAAATGGAGCAAGTAAGCGCAGAACTCCTTTATTCAGATGTTATTAATAAATAACAGCTTTATAGCATGCAGAAGAGGAAAGTACAAAAAATGCAGAGAAGCTTTGGTTTTGTAAGAAATGCCTGTCAGAAGCAGGAAAGCAAGCGAGAAACAGACTGATGAACCCATGTGGTTTGTTAGCGTGAACGTTGCCGAGTTTCTCTACCTTCACGCAGATCGGATCGTTCCTTTTCATTCGATTGAATTTTCTATTATAAGTATAGACGAGGAAACGACAAGCGAGCTAAAGCACAACAGAGAACGGTGAGATGTTCTTAAAGGGAACCGAAAATAATCAGGACATGCAATAGTGATGAATAAAAGGCTGAAATTCTAATTAAACTCTAATATCAGATGATTAATCCTACGATAAAAGCAAGCAAAGTTACTGTTATGGTATGAGAGAATCAATATAAACATATACACATTAAATCCTGTAGGACTGAACCCAGAGATTTTCATAAAGCAAACATGATCACACTCAGAGCGCAGGACAGAGGGAGAACATGCCAACTCAGCAAAAAAAGAAGTCTCCTAGTGTGTTCAAGGTAGTAGTAACATCAGGCGCCTGTAGATGGTGCTGCACGAGGATGACTTGGCTTGAGAAGAGGTGGTACAGTGCAGTGAATGACTCATTTCATGTGGGGAAAATCCTCGCAAAGCAGATGATCGCAAAAAAGACCGTAGTGTGAAGTGGTGGAATTTGCAGTTACAAAAATCCCAGTCTACAGGATAATCGCATCAGAATCACGGCGGAAAGATAAAACTGATGGACAGGGACCAGCGACGTGTTTCACAGCTTGTGAATTAAAAAAGAAAGAATCTCTTCTAGAAGTCAACACAGGTCCTTCACAAGCAATTTAGGAAGAAAGTTCTAGCAGGGTATTGCATACTATGAACATACGGCACAGAGTGGTACGTAAGAGTTCTTTACTCACTTCTGCCCAGTTACAGTCAGTAAAAAGTCCAGTTCATGTCTGGAAACGTTCTCTGGTCAGATGAACTTGGGTCCACCTGTATGTGAATGATGCTCAGCCTTCAATGAGGACTGTGTGCAATGCTCGGGGGGGGGGTAATTATGTGGAAATGAGTTATCGGGTAGAGGTGACCAAATCTGAACCATAATGCCAACACTGAGCTGCTGGAACAACCAGGTTTTGCGTTTTGCTCTGAGAACAAAACCCAGTATTCCAACGTGATAATTCTCACATTCACAAAGCTGCAGATGTGACTGATTGGTGTGATAAACATTCAGGAGAATGTGGACTGGACTGTGAAAGCCCCAGATGTGAATCCTCTTGAAAATCTGTGGGACTGTAAGGAACGACGAGTAAGATTAAACACTGAATCTTCAACTGTCTCTCTGTTTTTCAGTCATAAGCCATGGTGCTGGAGGAGGACAACACCGGTCTATTGTTATTGTGCAGGGATCAAGCATTTTTTAAGGGGGATCACCAGCACTCACTTGGGTCTGGCACTGTAAAGTCTTGCACTGTGCCTGATCTAAAGGAGGAGGCTGCTTCAGATGGTAAAAAAGATCAGAGGTATAAACCGGTCTTTGAGAGAACTTGTTTTCAACAACTACTTAAAACTCAAAATATCTCCACACCACAAATTCCTTCTTTTCAACAATCTCCTTGGCTTTTGAGCTGTGGGTCGTGCCCATTGGCGGGTCATCTTCAGGTGTTTACTGTCTTCATGTCCTCTGCCCCATGGTTGATTTGGCATGGCGCGATTCTCATTATTATAATATCACCCAACCCTAACGGTCACTGCCAGTCGTATCCAGTGCAGAGAGACATGTCCTAGTGCCAACGTACCCACTTATGGGGGGGCGCTTACATACTTAAAGGGGCTGTCACAGTCCCAAAACGTGTATTTGCAAATGACTTGCGGCAAAAAAAATAGGATATCCGCGTTACGTTTGGCGTTTTCGTACTTCATACGTTCATACATTCTTTTTACGTCCACACATGTTCGCATCATCCGCAATAACGAAACTGTGACAGCACCTTTAAGGTTAGAAAAAAAAACAAACGTTTTTCCACTCGTAGAGCAAATTTACAAAATCACAGACAACAAACAGTAAGCAGCACTCGCGTGCTTTCAAGGCGTCACGCAACCCGTAATTAGGACGACTCGTACCTTCTAACAGCATGCAATCGCGTCGAAAATAACGGCTCCTGTTCTCGCGTGTGTGTGGAAGTAAAACTATTCTATCAGAGATGTTCGTCCTCCTCTTGTGTTCAGGAACGTGCAAATCTCTGACCCACCTTCCGGCCCGAGACAAAGACGTTTAAAAGCTACGGTCACACAAGCTTAATCCTACACTAAGCTTAATCCTACACGTTTCCAACAAAGAACAATCTGTAACCCGTGCAGGAGCCGAGTCGGGCCTTGTTGTCTGCATTAATTACTTCAGCTAATACCAGAAAGACGGGTTTAAACGGAAGGGGGATTTGATCCTGCTCAACCTCGGCGGCGAGAGGTTACCGAAGCGTTCCTCTGATTTCTCTAAATCTCCTCTCCGGCAGCACTCGGGATTATTTCTCGAGCCAGGCCGTTAGCCGCGAGACAGAGCCCGGTGCTCCGGTTCTGCCTTTAAAATGAGCCGTCGCTCTCAGATAGTTACCACAATCAGCTTAGCGCCGCGGGGTCACTTAATCAGGAAATGGAAGCACCCGACGGAACGCGAGCGGGAGATGTCAGAGGTCGAGCAAGGTCGCTGCCTCATCGCGGGACGTAATTGAGTGAGCGGCTCTTCCTTACCCAGCCGTACGTCTGCATCTAAGGCTTTAAAACCAACAAGTTCATATTCACCAAGGGCTTCATTCTGCTCAAGGTCATCAGGCTTAGGGGTCGAGTTTAAAACCCGGACACATCCAAAGCAGCATCATAACCCAGAAAGAACATACCAAACTTAATAAAAATATGAAAACACTACTAATGGGTTGGTAATTAAGCAATAACACACAAATATTGTACTGGTTATTCTACAAACCTCAAGTTTATTATTGTTTATGCTGTTTATTGTTAGATTTGGAACGAAAATTTACAAAAACTGAGAAGAAAACAAGAAAGAAAGAAGCAGGGACATTAAGAGCCCAAGATGTTTGATTTACTGCACTGACTTCATTTCTCTTTGATCCAAATCCTTATCAGGATTCATTAATAGATCCACATTTAAATCCTAATTAAGGTTTATAAAGCTGATAGATTTTATAAACTCGTTCTAATTAATGAGTTTTGTTGGTTTGTATCGCTGCTAGAACGTCTGCGTACATGATGGAGTAATACTTGAATAGTTTTGGTTAGAGTGACATTATAATGCAACAGTAACAGAAAATCTCTCAGCCAATCAGATTGCAGGGTTGGAGCTAACCATAATTTGTATCTTAGAGGTGTGTAAGCTTCATAAACCTTCCTAAAACAACATTCAACATCACTAACAGTCGTTTCAATACCTTTTAAAAAGTGACAAATGAAAAAGAGGACAAACTTTTGTACCAACACTAATATTTTAAATGTCCACAAACTTTTGCCTATATAGTGTATATAGGTGTTAAAAGCGTACAAGTGTAAGATGGATCGTTACTAGAACTGGGATGGGCAATACGACGAGTTCTCTTTTCACTTTCTCTGCTTGTGTTTAATCTGAGAAACAAAACACTAAACCAATTAACGACCCACAGTGGGCGTGTCCTTAGAACGAGTTTATTAGGAAGCTCAGACATGAAAAACAATGACTGTTCACAAAATACACAAAGGCAAGCTAGATGGAAACAGCTCACCTTCTCAGCGTCCCAAAAGGAAGCACCCCAAAGAGCAGGCTGAAAACCAGATAGCAATGATATCTAACAAAGATTTAAACAACTCCTAGAAATATTTATAAACCAAATTCCTCTGATTTATGAAATGCAAAGTGATGACTAAAGCTCACTTTATTATAGTTTGTATATGAAAGTAACGAAGATTAACTGCTCTGTAAATGAGGTTCGTTTGATGTTTCTATTAATATAGAAATCAGCTTGGTTAATTAAGAACTGTGATATCTGGATTGTGATGGAAATATCCTGATACAAATCGTCCGACCCTCACTGCAGGAATGAAGTAGAAACGGCAGAGAAAATGATTCCAATCTATTCAACTGCACAAACTAATTAACGCTCTGCATTACCAGTGAATCAGAGTCTAATCGTGCGTACAGACACCAGTACCATCACATCACCCCACAGCGCTCAGGCTAAGACGGCGTCTCACTGGGATTTAACCCAGATCCCAGATATTCCAGTCTGATACGTGAACTACAGAGTTACACTTCAACATGATGCTGTAACTAAAGCAAAAGAAAAACTTTATAAACACTTTATTAACAATCTAATAAAACGTGTTTTTGTAGTTGAGTCACTATTTTATTCAAGTGAAACTTAATAATGCAAACTTTTTATCATTTATAGCTAGCAATGATGATGGAAGGAAACATTCCAGTACGGGGCTTTAATGCTGCCGTACTGACAAACCATAGAACAGCCGTGGCAGGGCAGATTTAATTTCCTTACAAAGACATTTTCTCTTTTTGATATTTATCACATTTAGGAATAACACGCTTCCACTGAAGAGAAAAATGAATTTTGACTTTTCTTTTTATTCAGGCACATAGATAACCAAAAATCACGTTGTTGTGTGTTAATATATACTGTATATTTTTTAATCTACATATTTTTAGTAAAGTGTCCTTGGATGTTCTAAAGGTGCTTACAATTTTTATTATTATTAAAGTCCACTAAGTGATGGTTTTGAATGTCCATTGTTATGTTATGCTGTCTGGTTCATTATGCCATTTTACGCAATTGCATATTTTAACACTAGAGGGCGAACTAGTACATCACAGACTCATCCTGTTCTCAGTAAGACTCAAATTCTGTAATTTGCAAGGATTTTTTTTTTTTATTTTCATATAAGAAATGTGTGCCTTATTTTGAATTGTTATTTTTTGCAAATAAAAAAAATTCATTTGCTTATTTAAGATGTGTTGATTCCATTTAATTTTCTCTAAAGTTAGCCTACATATATTTCAAACATTTTCTCTCTGTTACTACTTAGCTTCTGTTTATTTAAAGTTTTACACTAAACCTATTCATTAGATATCTTGGTTTATTTCTTACTTAACATCCAGGCCCCCCCACAGAGCTTTTCCTTGCCACTGTTCCTTAGGCTTGCTCAATTCGGGATTTGGAATTGGTCTTAGATATTAGAAGATGATATAAAATTATAAAGCTGCTTTGAGACAATGCTCCACTAAAAAGTTCTATATGAGGGTTTGGCTATTTATATTTATAGCATTTAGCCGACGCCCCTTAATCAGAGTGGCTTATAATTGATTCAAATCTTACAATCCATGCTGTTGTGGATTAACAGTGGCAGCTTGGCAAAAGTGGGATTTGAACCCTGAACCTTTTGGTACAGAGTCCAGTACCTTAACTGCTGGGCTACCACAGTCCCACGATATACAAAGAAATCTGACTTTGAAACTACAATAGAACCTGATTTTTTTAATCTTGCACAAGAGAATCGTCTTCGTTTTGCATTATTTACACTTCAGGACTAAAAGAGGAAAGTCTTTTATTGTATGTAAATTCATTAATTATGTGAGTATCACTAATCAGTATCATGTTTGTTTGTTTTTAAACAGCACAGCGTGACCGTGAGAAACTGTTTTGTTTTTTTCCCCCCTGCGTATGAAGCGATGATCGACTGTCCCTCATTTTCGGGGTTCAAACAGAATGCATACTCGTATAGAATTTTAAGTTAGGTGCAGCGATACCTCATTGAATTTGACATTTGAGCTTGGCTCTTTACATTTGCATCCCAGGACACCGGAGCAGATGTCTGGCATTTACAGAGCGTGGAAAAAAATCCGGTTTAGCAGAGACCCTCTGACTGTCCCTAACCTGCAGCCTGGGAACAAGATACGAATTCAGATCACACACACTTACACACACTCACGGACTCCCACCGAGGCACAATTAAAAATGCTCAGGAGACTTTGGTGTTGATTGTTTCTGTGTCGTGGCATCGAGGGCGGAAATCCACGGCTCCGGATAAGACATCAATCCTCCTCAGTGGGACGTGCAAATAAATCTGATTAGGGGTGGAATGATTTCCCCTTCAGGATTGTTTTATCTCTCTCCTCCACGCCTCGGCGGCAGATAACACACACACACACACACACACACACACACACACACACACAAACACGTACACACACTCCTCGGAGATGGCAGCTCGAGTGATGTCATATTTGGTGAACAGGAGCGTGTCAATCACGGGCAGACGCTCGGCGAGAGAGATTTGATTTGCTTTGCTTTCCTGCAAACACCACTTCTTGAGGATTTGAATGCAGATGAAGGCCGGGGTTCCTCGGGGTGGTCAGATCCTGATTTGATCTGATATCTCATTGCAGATGCGCATAATAAAGGCGGCTCTGAATTTTCATAAAAGAGTTCCACGCACAAAACTCAGAATCCAACGTATTCAGATAAAACGAACCTTTAAAGCAGCCAGGCGAAGGACTAATTTGTACAATTTCCCCTCAGGATCTTTTATCTCATCTCCACGATTTCAATACAAAACCAAAAATCCGCAGTGGGATAAAAACAAAGCTGGGAGCATGAGTAATGGCGGCGATATGCCACCCTATCACCATTTACCTCCACGTGGGAGGAAATGAATCGGCGCAACACAAGCGACAAACCCAAATCCATAACCCGCTCTATACGGCGAAACACAAAGCGGAAGCAGCGCGAAGATTATAAACGAGGGTAGCTATCGTAAATCAGAAAAGTTCAAAACAAAGTGCTGCTGCTATAAGAACACAAACGCACCACATCGTCTCCTTATGCATTCAAACAAAAATACTTCAATAAGCACCAAAACGAAAGTTTGAAGGACGCACAGTTTGGATTTAATTCCTTCAAGTCCTAATAAGTTGTAGTTTAGATACTTTGCACATAGGGTTTTCGTTTAAATGATAATATTGCAGTACAGAACTGGACTGTACAACTCAGTCATCCTTGCATCTTTGAGTCCAAAACTTTAGTGTTGATTTCTGCCTTTCAACACTACTTTCCATCAGCTAGTTTTCTGTCATTCAGACGTGAATAAGATGTATAAAAGTAACCACAGTTTAATGACCGTCCAATCAACATCTCGTAGTTTAACGGCTGCAGTCTAACCTTTATAACTAATATGGTCCTGTCTCATCTCCGGTAAAGAGACAGTCAAATTAAGAAAACGCTCCACGTGTGTATTTTCACTGCCATTCACTTTCAAAGCATTATTCAATAAATTACATGAGATACTCAAAGCTTTATTATAAAATAAGCTTTATGTTAACAACTTTGCCCAGCTGTAATTTAACAAGTGCACATTCTTGGTACTCTCCCCGCTCTATTTGGGACGCAGCCGTATGGAGTGATGAGTGCTGGGAAATGTAGTGAGGAAAAGTCACGGTCGTGTGCAGTATTAAATATTTAAGGACTGCTGGGCTATTATAAATACATTAAAAATTAAACTCCTAGATTAATTAACAATAAATTCAACTTACGATGAATTTATGATGGAAAAATCGTGGACTACCTGTACCTAGAAACGCCCAGTGCCCCTGGATCTACCTACTTAAAATTTCAAAACTCATTCTCTCTTGGTTGTGTGCAGCCAGTGAGGTGTTTAGGTTTGTGCTTATATTTTGGTCCTAAAGTGTGTTTAATTACAGTAAACCCCCCGTAATCGTGGACTCACGCAATTGTGGATTTTTCTCTGGAACGTAACTACGTTATTCAAGAAAAAATTCACACATTTGTGGTTTTGTTCAGTGGAACACATGTACGTACTGCTTATTGGAGGCGGGCTCTCAATGATTGATACGTGATGCAGTGCAAATGCACAGCCAATCTAAGCTCCACCCCTTTCAGACCTGACTAGTTCAGTAGTGATTTTGCTTGTATTTGGAGCGTCTGTCACAAACCCTTCACACACTAAAGGAAGTCTAGGAGATGATCAAGGCTTGGGATCCTTATCTGGACCTGGATCTGGAGTTCACCAACAGGATTGATTTGTGCAGCAAACCCTACAAGAACCTCCTGAACTCGCTGCAGAAGCACGTGTGGCAGCTCCCTATCCCTTTGCATAGGTGTAAAAGTCCTTTAGTAAGGTAACGATTTTTAATCACAATATAGTAATTTTGAAAGTTTTTTTTTAATCGTTATAATACTGTTTAGTACAATTAATTAATAAATGAATTATTACTTCAAAGGCTCTAAATCTGCATTACAGACACTGTTTTGTGTTTTATGAAGAAGCACACAGATAAACAGATCAGGGTCTGTCCCAATAAAGCCATGTCTGATGTGAAGGCTCCGTTATATCCATCCATCTTTCAGATTTCTGAGAACGCTCTGAACGTACTAATTATCTAAACACAGGTTTATGCTGACTGGAACTCTTTAAGAAGCCCCAGAGTTTGGGCGAGGTGCTTTATTTCCCCCTCACATACTTAATTAGATGTGATGTCAGCAGGAGACGAGCAGAGAAGGCGAGCGAGAGACGAGGAGAGAGAAAGCAGGAGAGAAAGCATGGCGCTGATAAGGTATCATTTATCAGCAGCTCCAGCCGGGCCCCCGGTGAAGTATGAATACAGAACAGTAATGAAAAGCCTATTGATTGCCGTCTGTTCTGTTTAAACAACTCTTCTCGCCGTCCACGTGGAGTTTCACCTGGAGACAACCGAACAGCTCCTGAGGTCAAGAGGAGCCAAACGCAGACTCAGAGAGCATGCTTCACCAGAACAAAGCACCTACATCTGATAAATCCAGTAACAATCAGGTCCACCTAACGAAGGCAACATCTAACACACTGTGGTACCTGCAACGCTGTGAACCCTTTAGAAGGTTTGGATTCTGCATAAAAACACGCTTCAGCTCTCAGATGTTGGTTTGTTTCCTCGTATGGATTGTGCAGTTCTATCGGATTAAGATCAGAACTCTGACTTGGCCATTGCAGAACATCAACTTTATTATTCTTCAGATGCTGTGTGTGTTTAGGGGCGTCATCTCACTGCATGACCCACATCTTCTTACTATTCAGTTCACGGCTAGATATTATACATAATTTCAGAATTTGTTGGTAAAATTGAGTCAAGCCGTCCTGGTCCAGATGCAGCAAAACAGGCCCTTTTAATCCATTCACAAAACGCATGTCCGTTAATTTTCTGGCTCATCCACACAATCTTTAGCAAACTTCAGACGTTCTTTTTGGAAAGCAGCGTTTTCCTAATTATTAGCCAACGTGACAGACCTTTAGTTGCTTAGAAGTTACCCTGAGTTTCTTTGTGAGGTTGTAGACTATTACACGCCTTGCTCTTGGAGTGATCTTTGTTGGCCAACCTGTACTGGGGACGATTACCAACATCTTGAATTTCCTCCATTTGTACACAATCTGTCTGACATATTGGTGGATTGATGTAGTCCAGACTCTTCAGAGATGGTTCTTGTACCTTTTGCAGCCTGATGAGCACTGACAGCTCCTCAGAAATCTTCTTTGTTTGTATCATGATGTACAGCCACAATCGTGTGTTTTGAAGATCAGACGTTGACAGATCCCTGTACTTTAAACACAGCAGGCCACTCACACGACTGATCATCTCTGATTTACCTTTAGCAGATGTTCTTACCCTGAGCGTTTTAGAAATTCTTACGATCCAAGCAATTGGGGTTTAGGTTCCTGACCCAACAATGGCAGCTTGGCAAAGGTAGGATTTGAACACTGACCCATCTGGTCCATAAGCCAGTACCATAACGGCTAGGAGCCCACAGTCCTAGTGTGCAATTTAATATTGCACTATTGGATCATCTTCCTCAATAAATGAACAACCAAGTATAATATTTTGATCTCGTTTGTGAAATTGATTTTGTGCAAATTTACTCTTTGCCCCACTTATCCTACTTATCCAGAGCAATCTTTAAGCTGACATTGTGAAGTGGTAAATAATTTACCCACCTTTTTGGAGTGTGTTGCAGTTCTGAAATGCTGATGGAAATAAAACATGAAAGCTTCTGGGTTCATACTGTCTGCTATGAAATAAATGTTAAAGTCAAAGTGAATGTAAGAAATGTTGGGTTTTTTTATGCATTTTCAATACTGTCCCAGCTTTTTCTGATTTAGTTCTGGTTACCCGCAAGAACTTTTAGCGATAACATGTTTACCCATTAGGTTTTATACACGGACAGATTTCTCCTGAACTGAACCCACTGATTGTGCAGACAGTAACCTTTAACCCACCACGTCGGGTTCGACTGGAGAAGTTGAGGAGGAAGGAGGGTGTGATGAAGTGAGATAGTGAGTGGGAAACACCACAGAGAGACGGTCCATTAGACACGAAGACAAAACAGACTCTGTTCCAAACACCATCTCACCCGGCAGTGGCCCCACAACACTTTAAATGAAAGATGCTGAGATAGCAGAGGAGGAAGAGCTTTTAGAACAGGAAGAGAGGCAAAAGTTAGTAACGGAGGCGGACTGCAAATGATCTGCTTCACTTCTAAGGGTCAAGAGTCCCAACGATCGTGTTCCTGTTATTACTGCATTAGTCAGAGAAGAGAGACACGGCACTAAATAAGGAACGATAATTTACAGCATCAGGAGAATACGGACTCACGGAGGGATAAAAAGGACTTTAGAAAATATAAAAGGTGAGCAGCTTATCAGTCTCATAAAACTTATTCTGTGTTTTAACTCAGAATTCAGTTACTGCGAGGTTTAGTTACGAGCTCGGGTTTGTATATGCCAAGAAATCGATTTCAGTTTTTAATGCTACTTAATATCTACCTTAGGCGTCAAAAAGGCGTATACAAAGTGACACTAATAAGGGAACCTAATGAGGGAGTAGGAATAATTTCAGACACAGCCACTTCAGTGAGTGCTGGATGCTGTGAATGGGGAAAGTCAGCGGTGCAGAAACATCTTCGAAAATGTTCCAAACATCATCCCCTAACTGAACATGAAAATAAAGTCAAACAGGAGGCAGGAGCTCTTGCTTTCTTTCTATTGGAAAAAAAAGCTTAACAAAATGATGTATAATTCTTAGACAGAAATCAGAAGAGGCTAATTAAATTGAAATCAGTGCAAAGTCCAGGGCAGAGCAGCATCCTAATAATGCAGGGGCTTTAATTAATTACTAAATTGACCTTAGTTTTGTTGAAATCGACTTATGTTACAAATTGCACATTTATTTAGGGTTATAAAATATGCACCATGAACTTTCCTTATTTGTTTTCACAACTTCCTTTTATATCATTTTTATGTTGCTAAACATAACAGCAATTTCATTAAATACAAAGCTGCTGTTTTGCTATTATTTGTTTAATTGTAGTTATTTTCTTAAAAGAAAACAGGGTCATGAATGAAATTTGGGAAAACATTAAACAGACTTCATAGAGCCCTAATTTATAATATAACAAAACGCTCACTGTGGCTAATAACAGCTCTTCTGATCATCCGCTTACCAGACTTTATCTGATTAAAGAATTACCAGACAAACATCTCCAACGTCTGTTTCCTCAGAACAAAGAACACGATGCAGAACAGCTCAGCCGACCCACGCTTGGTCCTGTTCCCACTCATTACAGTCATAATAACAAACGACAGCCTGAGAAAGATGAACATAATCACAAATGGAGAGGACATATGCCCGAGGATGGACTGCCATCCAGAAGGTGCTACACTGGAAGTCCATGTTGAAATCGGCGCCGGTTAAAGGCGCTCAGGCGACTAATCCAGGATCAGGGGTTGTGTGTAGAACTGGCCGAGAGATCCTGGCTGAAATAACGAGATAAGCAAGCAATAACACGACGTGGAGCGACGGGAGGGAAATACTCCAGGGGATATTAAACACAAATCAGCGGGAAGAGATCTGATCTCTCAGGAAGCACCTCCATATCAGGAAATATGACTGTACCAACTACTGGAACAGGCTCCCAAAATTGGGGGTAGGACGGGGAGACAGCATGACAGAAAGATTGCACAAAATGAAAGATGAAGCCTAATTGCTACGCTGCGGCCATCAAGCCCTAACATAACACACATGCTCCTATCTATCACAGCACACACACTTCAATTTAGAGACTGTTCTGTAGTCCTCAAATGTATGAAAAGACAGGTGTGAGAACATTTATTCTGAACAACAAACCATAATGCATTCCAAAAAAAAGGCTGTTACAGGGGCCAGACTGGTTTTAATGGTTCCTTTTTGTCTTTGGTCTGGAGCAGAGGTGTCCATTCTCTTCAAAAAAGTTCTGTTATACTGATGGTTCTGAGCCCAGTCCCTGTTCCCACTGGGTGATGGTCCATCCCAGAGAAGTGGGCGGAGCTTCTGTGGGTGGT
>JAVSBU010000063.1:4086880-4097467 GCA_033118015.1 Loricariichthys derbyi | reverse complement strand
TATCCATCCTTGTCACTCCCAAGGAGAACCTCAACATCTTTAGCTCTGCCACTTCCAGTTCTTTCTCCTGTCTTTCTGTCTTACTAACAGCCTGAATTAGAAATGCGAATAACATGACTTAGATTGGATAGGTCAGCTAAGAACATGTGGTCCATGAAAGCAGCCCTAAAATAAACAACTGAGACACAAAAATCGTTGAAATTAGGCAAATGCGTGGATTAGAAACAGTTGTTGGTGTGCACTAACAGTAATGGTCAGAGTCTGATTAAATACAGAGGCTCTCACTGCTCTGCTCCTGTCTGCAGCGTCATCAGGATTTCAATTTCCCAATAACGCTCTCTCTCTAACCGTCGTATTTTTAAATGGACACTTTCGTTCTTAGGTACCTACGGCTCAGATATCTTGCTGAATCCACACACTGTTATGTGGTCTTGTTTTACCGGGCTGACAGACATACAGCCCTGAGCAGTCACAGGCCCAAATCCATTTACGGCTCAAATCACATTTTCTTGATAATATGGCCTGGGTCCAATACCAATCTGTACAGGTCGTGCTCTCGATCTTACCCACATGTGCAAAACATCATCAGGACCCCTGGAAATAAACAAAATGGGCTTTGAGAGTCAGACAGCTGGAGAAAGCTTTATGTTGGACTGTAGTGACTGTACAAACTGTTTGTATGATTGGCATGAGTTTAGAAAACCCCTCATGTTATCATACCACTGCAAGAAGGTTGGTGCTTGCACGTAAATTTGAGGGGGAACATGTATAATCCCAAACCAGAATAAGTTTTAAAAAACTGGGATTTAGGCCTAGAAATAAGAAACTAAATAGTGATTTCAAACAGGTGAATGTACTGTAATCATGATTTGGTGGGACTGTGGTAGCCTAGCGGGTAAAGTGTTGGAGTATGGAGGAGAAGATCCAGGGTTCATATCCCATCTCTGCCAGGCTGCCATTGTTGAGTCCTTGAGCAAGACCCTTAATCCACAATTGCTTAGATGTAAGATTGTATAAATTGTAAGTTGCTCTAGATAAGGGATTCTGCTAAATTATGTAAATGATTTGGGCCAAAAGGCTGAGTCTTTGATGAGCAGAGATGGCCAGAGGATCTCTGGATCATCAAATACATGAGAAAATGATTAAAATGTAAAATCCACGTTCCTTAAAGAAACATTGGAAGGGATTTAAATATTTTAGTGCTAATTATTTCTGATTTGTCTTGTTGGTAAATGCTGGACGTCCAGTTTATGTTGCTCTAAAATCTCACTGTACTTTTCTGCATTAATGCTGCATCACATGAGGGCGCTGACTCGACCCTGTACCATAACTAAGCCTCGTTTTGGACTTGTTGCTGATAACAATTGATTCTTTTCATCTGCTTGAAATTGCATCATTATTTAGGCTTGTTTTCTCATTACTACCGTCCCAATATTTTTGGGAACACATTGCAGGAGTGGATGTTTATGAACAAATGAAATGAAGCTGACCAGAAAGAAAACACACACACACACACACACACACACACACACACACACACACACACACACACACACACACACACATATATTTCAGGACTATAGAGTTCATACAGTAAAGTATAGAATTCTCTTCATACATTTTGAAATTGTTGTTATTATACCTTATTTATTTGTTCCTAACTTTATACCTCACAATGAGTCAACAGCAGCTTCAATTTCGTTGTACTTTGCAAAAACACACTTTATATGAATTATACATTCTTTTTGAAAGATTTATGTAGAATAAATAGGGGCTGATAGAAGTACTGCAATTTCTTTAAATGTCTGTAACAATAGTCCGTTAGTTTGAATCAACCAATACTTTTGTTTGATGGAAGCTAAGAAAGCATTGATAGAAAGTTTTAGGAATAATATGTAAGATGAGACTTACATTAAAAAGTCTCTAAATACATCAACCGATTTAGAAGAGCCTCTAGGCCAAAGATGAGCTAACAAGCAAGCGAAGACACGACTGATAAGGACTTCCGTTCTTTAACTCCTGCCTCTGCTCGTGGATCCACAACCAGAACATCTGGTGGCCAGAAGACTTAAGATTTTTAGTTCTTTTCATAATTTACTATCATTTTTAAAAGCTCAGTTGTTAAAGTGAATGGATGTTAAACTATATTTTACGTAAGAACTGATTAAGAAATATTGAGTATCTTTCATTTTATGGCAGTTATTTGTAGCTCCAGTGGCATCCAAACTAACACCAAACATCTGATTACGTTTGGTTTAAGAAGAGATTGTGTAAATTTAGAAATCTGACAGTTTTTTCCATTAAATTGAATTTTTTCCATGAAATAGCAGAGTGAAGTGGAACACCTCGTCCCCTTGTGTTTCCACACACTTGAACATACACAGAGAGAATTGAAAGCTTTCTTCCAGGTTTGTCCGTGGGCGCATCTGGCCTGGAACAAAAGCATCAGATAAGCGAGCGAACGCAGAGTGAACGGCTCCATCTGTCTTGACCCAGATAGCAGACGAAGCGGAGCGTGATTTAAGACGCACAGATGTCCGGCGGAGACGGACCCGGGTCACTCGGTACTCATCAAAACTTTAGTACCCTCCAGGCGAGGTCATACGCTTTTTCAGACCTTACAGCCGAACTATAGATTATCTTCACCTCTGCCGAGAAGCATCGGCGCTAGGTAGAGCCTTCGGGGGGGAAAAGGACAATGGGCTCTGGGGTTGATTTATGGGGAGTCTGGGAGCCATAATGTGGACATGTAACAAGGAATCAATGGGGTAGAAAAATGCTAACAGCAGACCTTTATGGCCTGGGCCCCTGTCTCCCTGCTATTTAATTAATTTTGCTCATTTTTTCCATCCTCTCTCTCTCTCTCTCTGCCTCTCGTTTGGTCGGGACAGGTGATTGAGAGGTCGATTGCATTGCTCATATATCTCCTGCAGAACACCATGAGAGGATACTCGTCAAGCAACACAAAGCAAAACTGCAGTGACGGATACAATGAGAATTCTCTCTCTAGCAGGTGGAGAAAAAAGAACAGGAACAGAACCGATGAACCCGATGTTCTGGCCTCTCATTTTTAAAACACGCAGATTGATCAGATCTTTATTTTAGGCAAAGCAGTCGTACGTTCAATATTTTTAGCAGCTATCACGAGAACACTTCACTACGTTAGATTGAACTGATTATTGAGCTGAAGTTTGCATGTTCTCCCCATGTCCTCCTACATTCCAAGGACATGCCTTAGGTTAAATGGTGTCTCCAAAGAGCTAGTGTGTGTGCACCCTAAAATCGTCCTGTCTAACAGCACTCCCAGAACGTCTTTCAGCCAATCAGATTGCAGGGTCAGAACTAATTGTGTTATAATTGCATTTATGTAGTATTAATCGTCTTTGTCTGTTCCTTTCTCCCAGTAGCACTGGAGTTGTGTTTATGCTCCGATCACACATCCTATTGATCACCGGCTCTTAATCAACTCCACTGGCTCCTGGTTCAATTTGGTAAACTCAATACTCACCGTCTCGTATCTTCTGCTGTTTAGCTTAGCATTCCACCTGTCTGTTGGTCCAATATGGGGGCTAGAACCTTTAGTTACTCTGCCCCCTCAGATTTGGGATTCTGCCACAAAAAATATCCATGCCATTGACTCCTCACCATCCTACAACATGTTTATTTCTTGATTTAATTATAGTTATTTCATTAGATTATTGTGTTGATTCCTTTGTATCTTTTTGTATTCTTTTGTATCTTTTTGTATTCTTTTGTGTCCTTAAGTGCTTTGATGGGGGCCTATAAATGAAGTGTATTATTATTATTATTATTATTAAGCGCTAAGCTTACGGTGCATTTCATACTACAGGAAGTAAGCAAAACTTAGCGGCGTTAATAGCATTAGTTTTTTGCTCACACACTTCTCTGGTACGGAAAAACACAAAAGATCCATTCCTATAAAAACAATTAAAATAATAATCACCATTAATAACACAGCAGCACTAAGAGAGCCCTGATTGTAGCACCGGTTTGGCCACCCAGGTTTCTTGGCGTTTTTGCTTAACCCATACTGTTTGATGATTGGAACTGAAGGTCGGCCGCTCCTGGGGCACACACGGGTTAAGTGGCTTTTCAGATGGGCATGAAAATCAGATGGTGTATTGATGTTGTCTATTGATGGTGTGTGTCACGCTCAGCCGCCACAGCACTGCCGAGATTTCTGAAACTGTTATTAGTGTGGACGCTGCCGCCCCGACACTGTGCTGCTCCACTGACATTTAGCTCCTCGGGGGGAAATAACACAAGAAGGATGGAGGCTGTAAGTGCAGGCGTACAAGCACAGAATTTCTCCTCACTATTGCTTACACACATTTCACCAAAGTGCACTCGGGTTTGAAAGATAAAGCACGGCTGAGTCCTACAAACTTAACCAGTTAATCATGATTATCTTATTTATGTTTCCTTTAGCTATTACCTTAAACATCAAACTACAGCTGGGTAAACTCATTAACATGAAGCTTATCCTATAATAGATGGATGAATATCTCCGGTAACATGTTGAATAATGTATTTAAAATGAAAAATAACAACGAAAATATTTAGTCCATTAGCTGGCTGATGCGCGGGTGACAGTTCTCACTGTTTTCCTTTTTGTTGGCTCTTATCGCAAACCTTCTCAGGACCCATTGAGATTTATTTACACTAAGAACACTGTCTGTAAATGTAAAAATAAAGCAATATTGTAAGACGGAATCAGGTACGAAACCCTGCCTGTTCTCCAAGTGTGTAATTTTTTGTTAGGTTCAAAAACAATACCCACATTTGCATTTGTTAGTTTATCACATTTGCATCTTCCCAGCTGATTGCTGTTGCACGTTTTTGACTCTAATTGGTCCTGAAGTCGTGAGCCCTGATGATAATCAGCTTCCGTTTTCTCGCTCCAGACGGAGGAAAGTCAAACTGGCTTTGCTAACAGAGAGCCAGGCAGAGGGCAGGCGTCAGTACTGCCACAAACTTGGCATTAAAGCTGGCATCTCCACTAACAGCTCACAAGCAGGTGATCGGGTTGCAGGCAGCTATTGTTTTCTAACTCAAGCAGATGTGAGAAAGCGCATCCATTTCGCCCCGCAAACTTGCAAGAAAACGTCAGCGTCGAGTCTTACATCAAGAATAAAAGCTGCCGGTGGAAACGGCAGTAATTAGCCGCGGGTACTGCCATCGCCTTATTGCCCCAGAATCACTAATCCTGTAATTACACTATTAGTCTGGCCATTTTCCCATTTTCCCCAAGATGTAAACAAGTGCGACCCTGCACTAATTAGGCTTTGCATTAAGAAGACTTATTTCATGAGCCACCTACGAAACACAGCACATAATCAAACTATTCAAAACTGTAGCGCAACAGCAAAATGGCACACTGCTAATCCCGTCAGGCCTCTGCAAAGTCAATTTCCTGCATTTCCTTTGGGAAACACTTGCCTCGCGACTGTATAATTAAATTCATTACCACGTAATCAACGTCCACAGCTGTAGTTTGAGTGATATTTCATAAATGCATGCGATCATTTGTAACACGTCAGATGATTTACAGTTAAAACCTCAAAGCTTGCTTTTCCATCCAACAAAGCATAACTCATACATGTTAGGAGGAAATGGCTCGATTACGTGGAAAAACTTTGCGGATCAGAAACGTTTTTACACCATTCCTCATCGATAAAATGCTTGGAGAACCTTAAGAAGCCCTTAACCAGAGCGATTTACAATTTATACAGTCTTACATTCTAAGTAATTGTGGGTTAAGGACACAATGACCCAACAGTGGCAACTTGGCAGAGGTGGGATTTGAATCCTTGACCTTTTGGTCCATAGTCCAACACCTTAACTGCTAGGCTACCACAGTCCCACATGAGCGTGCTTAGTATGACTTATTACCGTCTGAATATTGTTGCTGACCATGTGCACCCCTTTTAAAAGTTCACCGTGTTAAAAAAATGGCCTGGCCAATCTGTATGGAAAAAGAGGAAATTAACCCAGAACCTCATGTCCATTTAATTACGAAGGACAGAGGCGAAGGAATTCTCATCAGGGTAACACTGGACGGTCTGATTACAGAAGACAGAATGAGTATAAAGCACGAGTAAAGTTCGAAGAAAAGGCCTGGCTCAAACATAATGAAGATCTGAGACTTGGCAAGACCCGTTTAAAAAGTTTGATAAATCAATATGAGAGTGCTTAATGCCCCTGCTGCTCTAACAAAAGGAAAAGGAAAATACAAGCACCGTATCACTGATGGAAAAACGTGCGAGTTGGAAAGAAGAGGAATAAAAGCAGTCGGCAGTGCGCCGATAGAGAAAAATAATCAGCTCCTGCCGTGCTTTGTTCTTTATGTAACAGTGGATGTGAGAGAGGCAAAGTTCATTAGCACCTTCTACAAGTTTTATTTAAACTCCACGTCAACCTGTAAATCCTTAAAACAAAATACAAGCTTCTGTAACGTCTGTATAACTGTTTGGTCTGCTTCTGTGAACTTGTTCATTAGGAACTCTGAAGGCCCCCAGCAAGGCGGAAAGTCAAGAACCTACAGCGAGAGGCTGGATACAAACCGGAGCGACTCGGGGGCAGAACTACTGCGATTTACAAAAACCTGCTAAGGCTACAAAGTTCATAAGAATGTTATTAAAGAGCTTCTTAAATGGATTTATCATAGAAATAATGAGAACAATGCTTTCAAGAATACCATCTACTTATTAGAAGTGTTCTTAAGATCTTAGAGTTAAGAAGCTCATTCAAACTTTTTTCATAGAAATGAAGTAAAACAAATATGAAAGCTTTCTTAAGAAATACACTTGCAAAGGTTTTTAAGACAAAACGCTAAGAAGTTCAAATGCAATTCTTGTGGAAGAAAAAAAAACTTAAAGCAACAGCTTTGCTGTATTCTTACAGCTTTTGTATTTTAAGTAAGTCCTTCATTCATAACTCCACTAATAACTGCTTAAAGTTTAGTAAATTTCAATTCTTACCTACTGAACTCTTAATAAGATAAGTGTGAGTTTATTGTTTAAGAACAATGTTTTTAGGAAGATATTTGCTCTTTAAATTGTTCTTAAGAAAAGAGATCATTCTTAATAAGTTACTTAAAGAATAACATTTTCATAACTTTTTTCTTAAGAATGAACTTAAAAACACACATTAAAGAAAATGTTTTTCTTTTGGTCCCTGGTTCTTATGCTTCCTCTAGTAATGTAAGGTTTGAGTTGCCAAATTTATTCCAAAGATTAGTTTTATTTGAGCTCTTTTTCCTTCCTTATTTGAGCTCTTATTCTGGAGGGATCTGGCAACCCTGGAAATTAAAGCATCACAGATTTAATGGCTATTGATTGTGGAGAAAAAGAATTTACATCACATATTACTGTGACGTAAACGCACTGCGTTTGTGTTTTCTGCCTCACCGGGGGACAAATTCCTTGCGTCACCGACAGCTCACGTTTGCAAAGCTTTTGACAAGTGTGTGAAAGAAATTTAGATTTCACATCTGGCTTCCCATTGGGTAAGTCACTAAAATAAAACAGATTAAAATATACAGGCCGAGAACCAAGTTACTGCAATTCCACTCGGTCATATCAGAGGGACATTTTTGGTCCACATGGTGTCTTAATGCTAATAATGACTGTGGATGTGTGTAGATTTAGCAAATGGTGCAAGTACAATTTAACATTAATAATCTGAGAATAAAGATGTAAGGTGTCAAACAAAGCGTTCTCAGAGTTAAACGTCAGCTTTGGTTTTATTGTGAAGTTTCCTTCCCATCCAGGAAGCCATAATTACCATCTGTATTAATCTATAAAGACCCCATTAAATGCACTACTGCATATTCAGCAGCTATTAAGATTACGAGATAATTCGGCGCGTGTGGGTATGGTTTTACCCTAAAATGTCATTAGATCACCCATGTTGATGTAATCCTATAAAACTGGCTTCATAAAACGATTTCTGAAAGTGTCAGTAATAATTAAACGGCTCAGTCTTTAAGACTCTGGATGGAAAACTCATTACTCGATAGAGGAAATGTTAAGATGCCTTTATTCTATGTTTTATAGGTTCAGCAAGGTGCTGAAAACACGAGATTTGTCGGCTGCGCAATTCTGGCCCTACCATCTAAATGACGTTTTTCCAACTTTCTATTGTCCACCTTGGAAAACTTGTTTTTCCAACTGTAGTCTCAGTGGCTTGTTTTTAGCTGACACCCACTGTGCTTTTGTTGATGTAGCCCATCTGCTTCAATGTTTGGAGATGCTCTTCTGCTTACAACGAGTGATTATATGAGGTTCTGTTACCTTTCTATCAGCTCGAACCTGTCTGGCATCAGCAAAGAATTTTTCACCCACAGAACCGCCCTCGTTGGATGTTTTCTCTTTTTCAGACCGTTCTCTATAAACCTTAGAGGTGGCGCTATAAGTCTAAATTCCAGTAGATCAGCAGTTTGTGAAACTCAGTCATTTAGATCAGCTTTCTTCCCTGCTTGACCAGTAAAGACTAAAGCCCCGTTTACACATAGATGGTTTAGTCGGCCGGTAGTACATAGACCGAAATTCGTGGTAGTTCTGATTGTTTTTGCGGTGGAAAGGGGTGGAGCAAATTCGCCAGCGTTTTGACCGCCATAAAATGCTGCTAAATCTGCCGAATAAAGCGATGTTCTATCCCTTACAATCGCATGTTAAAATGTTCTGCTGCTGCTGAAAAAGCCCTGTATATCGTTGGTTAATCCCCAGGATTTTACACAGGCAAACATCATGTGTTACTACAGGATCATTTGCATATTTAGGCTCCGCCCCTAGAGCATCCAGTGTCATGGCTGCCTGCACAGACTCTCAAGTTCTTGAGTTGATACAAAGCTGTAAGGATTTCTTTCACCATGAAACCTTCGACATGGACATGCCCATGGACATTGATGAAGCTGAGGACATGAGACAACAGGACCCATGCTGGAACTTTGAGATGAGGCCTGCGTGCAACGTGCTAGCGTTTTTATACTGACTGTTCTGTTGCCCGTTTGTAACGCTGTTTTAATCAGGCGGTTACGTATAGAACTGCGTACTGTCCATTAGCACCGCCGTTTTGATGGCTTCTGTCGCTGGTTAAAACTCCGTTGGGTACGCCGGTGAGGGCTCTATACGCCGTTGATTAGGGATACAACGCCAGGCGCCGAATAAACTGCGACACTACAGGAAGGGAAAGGATGAAACAGTGATTAAAAAGTATCAAACACCATCATTCGTCTTCTCCGAGAGCGCTCCCAGAATTATTCAACATGTTGAATAATTTTTTCCACGATTCCCAGTGAAGCCCGAACTAAGCCACACCCCCTAGCGCTGGCATTAACAACGGTGTTTGATCCCTAAGACGGCCCAGAGGAGCCAAACACTCTTCCGGGACGCTTCTGGGAGCTCTTACCGTCTATGGGTAAACGGGGCTTAAATGAATCAAACTGCCGCCGCCTGATTGGCTGATTAGATATGAACAGGTCTACCTAATAAAGTGTTTACATTATTATCTGCCGATAAAATGCACAGAAGAATATAAAGATCAGATTATTGCACCAGTTTTTATTCAAACTTCCACAAAGCAAATACAAGAGCGAAATGTTAATTGTCAGTGTCGTAATCCTACAACAGATAATCCATGTTATTTGATTGTCCGTGATCCAAATTCCTGCTCTAATGAGCTCTGACTGCACCCTCCATTTTCATTTAGTGGAAGTCTGAGTCGATAAGGCTGCAGATTTTTGGGAGGTGCAGTAATACAAAGTCCTTGGCATGAACAGAGCTACACGTCTGGATTATTTTAATTACTAACAAAGCTGTGATTGAATCAAAGCCTGCTGTCAGACGGAATTTGTTTGAGCCTTTATGATTTGTATGCAAAACCTATAATCAAACATTTCACATTGTGTTTTGCCAGGTGTGTGTGTGTGTGTGTGTGTGTGTGTGTGTGTGTGTGTGTGTGTGTGTGTGTGTGTGTTCGTGCCAGAAGGAGTGTTAGCCCAGAATAAAAGCCCCTCTGCAGGTAACCCTCTTACCTTCACATTGCATTAATTATGAACATGATTTTTATGACGAAACTCTTCCTGATGGCTGCTTTTAATAAAAATCATAGACTTAAGCTTATATTTTAACCAGGCAGTACTGTGTGTGTGTAAGTTTTATATATTGGTATATGTGTTTTAAAATACTAACTGTGTTCCGTTGAGGTTTAGAAAACATCTCAGTCTGGGTTATGTGGGAAAATACATCAAAGGATGGACATTACAGCCCAAAAAACAGAGCCACCAAGAACTATTTTAGGATATGAAGAGCTTTTAGCTGATCTGAAGATCTGAGATTCCTGTAATGTACAGCCAAGTCCAATTTATTTCTATAGCACTTTTTAAAAAATCTAATCAGCTTTGAATTCTATTAATCAAAGAGAAAAGAGATCAAAGAGAAATGAAGTCAGTGCAGTAAATCAAACATCCTGAGCTTTCTTCCCAAACTCGTCGTTTGCTGGTGTTAAACTCTGCGTCTTTCATTAAACACCATCGGCGGCTGATGGGAGCTTCATTCATGGATC
>JAVSBU010000063.1:4070626-4086780 GCA_033118015.1 Loricariichthys derbyi | reverse complement strand
CACACACACACACACACACACACACACACACACACACACACACACACACACACACACACACACACACAGAGGTCTGTCAGTAGTGTGATGAGTAATTAAGTCTGGGATGGAAGTGGTTTATTTTACCAGCGCCCTGTAAGCCAATATTTCCTGCTATTGACTGCTGCCAAAGGTTAGAGACGTTACTTCAGGCACGAGGATTATCAAACGTAATAACAACACGTACAGAAAACATATTCATTTGCACTCTGACCACATTCGAGCTGCGATCTGAGATCCTGAGATCAATCGCTTCTTATGGGCGCTAAGGGCCTTCAAATGCAGATCTGGCGGCGTCGCTGATTTTCGCTCCATAAAGATGCTCACTTGTGATCTTAAACTCACGGAGACAGAACCAAATCGTTCACTACACACAGATCACAAGAAAGATCTCTTAAAAGTGATAAGCTAGTTAACGCTAGCGCTAACGACTCAAAGATCTCCGAGCCAGCCTTCTCAAACTTTACTTAAAAAAAAGCAGAGATCCCAAGCATCCATCCATCCCAAGGCTTACGCTATGATATACTAAGCTAGCATCGTCATCCATCAACAGAAACGGACCACTATGGGCTGACCACTGTGAAGATCTGAATGGTGGAGCATTTACAGCTCAGCAGTGTGTTCAGTTAAACCACAGTCTGAACTCTCTGGCCATTTTATTACACTCGTTAGCATGAGCCACAGGGCAGGTCCTAATAAAACCTAAAATACCTCATAAAACTTCCAACCTACTGTACTGAAGATATCACTGTTTGAACAGCCAAACTGGAATAACTGGTAGCTCTGGGTTTATTCCTCTAAGGATTTCATACAACTTGATGCTGCATTTGGGTTAAGGTCTCATATTTGGGTTTCGTTTTCATTCTGTTCCAATCGATATTGATATTTGAGGATGAATACATGACACTGAAGTTTGACTGCACCACAGCTAATAGGAGAGGGAAGCCGTCGGTCCTGGTCCGTCAGTAAATCAGAAGCAACTTCATCGTCCGCTCTCTACAAATGTGTGCTTAACCCAGGCCCGAACGCTGACGGGCTTAAAGACACAGGAGCCATGGCGTGTGACAGGTCCCTGCAGACATCGTGGGCATGCAGTGATTTACGATGCTCATATTTAACAGAGAAGATCGATTACATAGAGTTGGGAAGGGAGAGAGAGAGAAAGACAGCTGCCCTCGTCTCGATCGCTCCTGCTGTGCCTTCAGTAAGGGGCTGGCAGTCTGGTGAGCTCAGTGCCCTTCAGGAGACCTCCAGAAAGAAAGGACCAATACAGAAAAGCCCAAAAAATACAGGGCCACCAAAACGGAGGAGCCGCCAATTACACCCAAGTTTGTGTTCTTCTAAAGAACCTGTGGCTGAGCTAACAGAAGAGGGTGACTGGCCTGGTTCAATCTAATTAAAAGGAAAGACGACGGAAGGAGGCCACGCCCATTTCAGTGCTTCATTATGATCATCATGGGGTTCAAGGCTGACAAACGACTCGCACTGGAATTAAAATAACTCGTGTCAAATCAATTCTGTGATCACCACGAGCAAAGACTCGGGGGGCGACCAGAGCATTTTGTGCCTTAAGTCTGGTTTTTGATGGAGCAGATCCAGTTATTTGTTGTCCTGCTAAATCAGGATCCAACCTTGAAAGAAACCAGCTGCTGATTTAATCAGGGGCCTTTGTGTTTACTCTTTCCCAGAGCGAGCTATCGATTAGTGATGTCACCACGATAGGCTTAAAAACGACAGATAAATGGCAGCGAAAGACGATCAAACCCAAACACACACACAATTAGGAGGAGATGGACAAAGTTAGACGGGTAGGCAGGAGCATGAGTGAGTGACAGAGCAATGGAGAGGAGGGTGGATCCTCTGAATGTCACTTTCATTCTCATTATGCGTCTTTCCCCAAAGGAAATGCACGACGGCCCCGGTTAATAAACAATCGATGCCTGCCAATTAAAAAACTGCTAAGAATAATTGAGGCCTTGTGCGACGCTGTGATCACAAATGATTAAGCCGTTAAACCTCTGCTCATAACGTCCTAATGGAGTGAAATATGGCCGTCATTAGAGGGCGTAAATGAAATGCACCACGTGCCAAACGTTCGGAGTAAGGTAAACAGGACGAGATCAGCATTCATCTCATATTACATTACTTTGCATTAGTGCTAATTGAGCCCCTGGGTGAATCTGCATCGCACAGCTTTATAGTCTAGCAGGGAATGCAATGAACTCGTTACACAAACTGAATCCCGGATAAATATGAAGACAGATGACGAGCGTGTAGGCGCGGGAAAATGCTGTGAGAGGAGACGGCTCAGAAATGCTAAGATCAGAGCATGACATGCAAGACGCGCAGCAGAGTGAGAATCGGACATGCCCTGGGAGACCAACTTCACTAGTCATGAATTTAAATTTAGGACGCTTTTGCAGCAAGCATTTAATTGTCACGGTTTGTGAGGTCACCAGAGGGGAGAGAAGGTGCTGCACCAAAGAGTTCTACTGCCTCCTACAGGTTCCTGCTGTGCCGGACATGAGCGTTTTTATTATGCGCACCGTGACTGCGGAGTTTATGTCGCCGTGGCTGCCTTCCAACGCTGCACCCTCATGAACATCCCTTCATTACTGCCCCTATGGGAAACTCCAGTCACTACTCTAATGTACTCGAAAGCTGTATTTGCACAAGTAAAATGTATTAGATGAGCCTTGGGTGGGCTGAATAATCGAGTCAACAGGACTGCAGGTTTTACAGGCGAGAAAAGACAGGGGTTACTGTAGCCTTACCATTTGTACTTAACAAGAGTGGCAAATGAGAAGTCAATTGTAAATAAAACCCCGGATTTAACCCCGTTTATCCCGATGAGAGTCTGATCTGTGGAGACTCATTCTGAATTCATAGGGACCACAATAATTTCTGTTTTGCAGCACTGAAGGATGATCCCCATCTAGATTCCCCCTCCCTCAGTTTTGCATGCAACTACTCGGAGTTCACAAAACCTTTAAAAGGGGTTTTAGCCTAAAAATCCTATAAATCCCTTCACTGTTCCTTCCACCAAACATTCGCGCAGTATTTTCCGTCGCCGTTACACTGCCACCCAGGGTGTGTTAGCAGTACTGCAACGAGGGAGAAGGGACACACAGCCAAATTTGATTTACTTTATCAGTTACTTCATATTTTTGGTCTGTCTTGGTTTAAAGTGCATTATTCATGAGTAGTTTCTATACTTTACATCCATAAGGCTATAGATTAACATAAGCAGCCCTTGAGACCAGCCTTTAGCCTTCGTTCCAGCTCATTTATTAAGAAAAGTTGAAAATCCATCATCTGGTGTTAGGTTAAATAAAGCTAGTTCCATGGTTTGTGCTGGACTGAGTGCTGCTGAATCACTTCTTCTCTGCTGTCAGGAGAAAATCATGTCTGAAGCTAACTTAAGCATGTTCTGCTCATTTTAAATAGAGGTATTTTTCTAGCATAATCAATTATGCTTTTGCCATTTCACATATAGGCAGATCTATAATTAAAATCACACAGATGTTTAATTTATTTTTTTAATTGGCTTGTGTTTCCTCACCTCTATAAAGTACAGTGGTGTGTTATTTCCATCTAGTGGAAGATAAGAAAAATTCAGTTTGGTTTTTTTTTTTGTTTTGATGCAGATTTTGAAGAGCAGACATTAAAAAGTGATTTAGCCTTCACAACCCACATTTAGCAGGTAACTCAGGAAATGTGGAAAGATGTCTCAAAATGTTAGAAATACAAGTTTAAACTGTGTGTGTGTGTGTGTGTGTGTGTGATATATAATATATGCATGCCTATTTGTCAAGCTGTTATTTCGCAAAAGTTGTTGTGTTTCGTTAATAGCATGATATTCTGTGTATGCAAAGTGAGAAAATGATCAAACAGTGTCACCAAATCAGTACCCCCCCCCCCCCCACACACACACACACACAATTCAAAATGCAATTAAATCAGGCAGCATAATGTAAATCCACACATAAACTTAATTTGTTATATTTCTTATTTTTACTAGAATGTAGCCAACTGTATAATGGTGATTCCCCTAACAGGCCTCCCCTCCCTCAGATAATCTGCCACCCAGGTAAAAAAAAAAAACCCACAACTGAGACTCAACATCTGATGGAACATCCTTATTATTGTTTGAGATATACAGACAATCCGTGTTATCTAAATGTAGCTTGCTCCCAAAAATGGCTTCCATTACTAATATAAATAATGGGGACTCTAGATCCATTATTTCTCCTTCATTCTGGCACCTTCATCCTTTGATGTGGAGGGATTTTGGTATTAGGCATTACAATACCTCATATGTTATAGCAAAAAAACAATGGCAGGAGTTCAGACGGCTGGATGTGACCGAGTGTACGTACATATCTCCCAGCAAACCAGACGTTCCTCTAAAGAAATACATTTGGTCTTAAAAGGAACTGTGTGTGAGACCTTATCATTTTCACACCTCTTCACACACACCAGCTTCAGCTCATTATCAAGACCTTGCTGAAGTGAGTTCGGATTGCCCGAAGGGGGAAACACTGAGTTCTAAATAGATTTGGTCCACAAGGACTCAACTAGGACTTCCCTGACCTAAAAGAGAGAGCTTTAGAAAAAAAATCCCACGGCTCTTAAACAAAGTTGGGCGTTGGGTCCAGTGTTTGTGACAGGGGTAATTATTTTCTGGGAGGGTGGCACTGCTGAATTGTTTGCATTGTTTCTTGCGTGCCCAAGGTCACGGTGCAGCCACGCGCCTCTCGGTTCCCATATGCCACCCTGACGCGACCGCTTTGACAGGTTTAATACAGAGCAGATTTACAATACTGTCATGGTGCTTAAGCTTCATCCACCATAAATCTTATTAATCATTTGCTTACATTTATTTGCCTGGCAGAAACTTTAATATGATGTGACTGAAAACTGACGCAGAATTGACCCAAGGTTATAAACCGGTTCAGGATTAAGGATCAGGGGTTAAGGGTTGCCATATTTGTTAGCAGATTGGCTCTAACTTCTTTAACTTGCCCAGGTATTGGTTACAGAATCAGACGGAGGTCAGGTCGGTGACAGCGCCTCACTATGACACTGCCTTTTTAATATTCAAGTCATGGAGCTGAAGTTTTGGCCCTGCACGCAGGGTTTTTAGAAGACTGAAGGTGCTCCTGCTGGGTGTGCTTGTAGCTTACTCTCTGCCCTTTTGTCTTTAATGCTGAATGAATCCTCAGCCCCTGCTGAGCAGTAGTATACCAATTACATGGTTCTGTAACCACCACATACACAGGCTGTTGCACCAACACTTTGGGCTACAATACAAAAAAGTTTAAGAAGCAGATTTGGTCTTATATGTGGTCACGTCTGCTCCCAAAGACTCTCAGGTATCTCAACTCTCTGGAATCAGTGTAGAAGTGGAATCAGTCAGGCCAAACTTCATTCATTCATTTATTCACTTTTCTAATCCAATTCAGAGTCACAGGAAGCCAGGCCCTCCCTCTGATACACATTATTTACATATTGCAATTAAAGTGTTCCACAGTCATTTTTGTGTGACCCACCTTGATAAAAAGTAAATTTTATGTTGTGTAGTTTAGCAGATACAGGACACAACACAAATTTGCTACAGGAATTTTTCCCATGATGACCCAGTGCTTTCCAAAAGCTTGAGCAGCTATTAAAGGATATGGACATGTGCAAATATTTAAAACATCATGCAATCAAGGTCATTATAGCTCAGGTGTTTGGTTAGCCACTAATAACCATATAACTTACTAAATAATACAGCACTAAAGCAAAAAGGACTGGTGCATAAACAAAAGTAATGCAATTCTTTTAAAAATGTGTTCAATTATTTTTTTATTTCTCATCCATGGCAGATCAGTCTAAATAATGTAATAGTTTTTATGCACAGTGGTGCCCCCTATAGCAAGCAGAGGGGTATGACTGTGCCCCTCTAAATTTAGTGAGCCCTCCCCAGTATAAGTAAGTCTGGAACAACCAGAACATCTGTGCAAGAAAACTGAGTAGTAAATTAACTCAGAGGCTCCACCATGTACCCTTCGAAAGACATGCTGGGTTAATTGGTGCTTCCAAAGTGTCCTAGTGTGGGAGTGGGTGGACAGGTGTCCTCTCTGGGTTTGCTCCTGCCTTGCGCCCTGTGTTGCCGTCTAAGTCCCGAACCGTGAGCAGGATAAAGTGGATGAGCCAATGAATGAATGATGGGGTTGTTATTGGATGAATGAGAGCTTTGATCCATTATTATCACCCCGGGAGAACTTCCACCATAATGAGCATTTACTCACAACCAAGCCACGCTCCCCTTCCCCAATTAATGAGCCTTCTAATTTAGTTAATTAAGAAGCCCGTGCACGAGCCTCGCGCAGCTTACCTGCCTCCGCTGCTCCAGGTGAGAGGAATAAAGGCGCGAGTCAGACGGAGCTCCTCCCCTTTACAGTCACGTGCGATCACACCTGCTCTTTAATTAACGCACGAGCCCGGTGATTAGATCAGGCTCATTCAGCACCGCTTCACTGCATCTCCTAAATAACAGCAGCCTTCCATGCACGTGGAGGATGGGACCGGGCTCCCTAAATTACTGTAAACACCATTTATTAGCACACAAGGACACTCATGCATGTGGAGAAGCCAAGTGGAGCAGGGACCAAACTGTGTGCTCACATCCATGACTTTTATCCATATTATAATGCAGTGTTTCCCTGGTCCTGCACATTTTAGTATCTACCTTACTCCAACACACCTGAATCAACTAATCAGCTCATGAACAAAGCCTTTCAGAGCTGCAGGGGCTGAGCTAGAGCAGAAATGTGCAGGGTGATGGGCCTCCAGGACCAGGGATGGGAAACACTCTTATAATGGACCTGATTAGCCAAGTTCTGTACAGCTCTGTCTTTTACTAAATCAGCATTCCAAATCCAAAGGCCTATAGAAACTGATCCTGATCCATACCATAATCCCACCTGATAAGTCAACTGTATGCTTTTTAAATAGTTCGGAATAAAACCAGCTGCTCCTTGAAGATTCCACTACTATTAATGCATAATAACCCAAAAACTACCCACGTGAACAGGCACAAGTTAGGAGAAGAACATAACAACCATTATCCAGAGGTGAGGCTGTGAAGGTTCTCAGTCGTCCAGGTCATAGTAACAGTGGGTGGTAGAAGAGAGCAACTGGACGTGCTTGTAGATTCCTGAAGACTTACAAGCTCTCTTCTACCACCCACTGTTATCCAGAAGTGGAAATGGGATCCTTGTTAAGAAGATACTGATCTAGCTAAGCTATCAGGAGGCCAATGACAATTTTAAAGGACTTCCAAGTCTGTATGGCTCATTGGTCATTCAAACTTTATATAAAAAGGACCTGTATGGCAGGATAGCAGGAGAGAAGCCGTTCCTGAGTTAGAATCCTGGCCTAAAATGGATCGAAAATTTGTGGATGGACTTTAAGAGAGCAGTGCATTGTGGTCACCACAAAATCTGACTGAACTCCAGCAAGCTTCCCCAGTGTAGGTGTGCAACGCTGGTCCTGTACTGATGATAGGAGAGTCCAAATTCCCAGAGACTTTCAGTCGGGTTAAGATGAGGACTTTGTGGAGGCCAGTTCAGGTAGGAAAATGATTCCCAATCCTTTCGCAATTTGAACTCCCAAAGTCTCTGGATTGTGATTCCAAAATACACCTTTGCCACAAGACAAATCCACTGCTGGTATAATCTGATCATTAAGGACTTTTAATACCTTATAACTTTAAGCTGACTGACTGAGACTGTCTCCACTCATCAGACCACATGACCTCCATTGCTCCAGAGTCCAATCTGTAGCCTTTTTTTTTTTTTTATCTTCAGTAACAAGTGGTTTTCTTACACACACAAGGCTGTTGAATTTTCCAACAATAAAACCTGTTTTCCAAAAGAATCAGCAGCCAAACATAGACAAGACGGACCATGTCTGCAGGAGCTGGAGACCAATCAAGATGGACCTCCAATAGACTGGGCCTGCTTACATGGGTATAAGACCCTCATGATATGAGAATGATGTTAAAAAGTAAGGAACCGTACAACTTACAATTCTGCACAGTGAACTGTGAAACTTTAGGGTTAACTCATCAGACGCTCACAATCAGAAACCAGGATGTTGGTTCCACAACTTTCTTTTACTCATTAGCATCGCTGACTTCGTTGCTTGAACGCGAAGCTAGAATAAACTGAGCGTAGCTGGTTGAGCCGCTGTACTATGCAGGAACAGGATTGGAGGATCGTGGTCCTGGCTTCCAGTCTGTTGGCCCGTGCATGGCCGTCTGCCTCAGTGGGCTTCAAAAAACAGCCCGGTGGGTGGCCGTTTCCAGATTGACCTTTGATATGCTCCTGCCATCATCCACCCCCCCAGGTCTCGGGGCCACAGCAGATGGGGAGTGGGTCTCTCTCCAATCATTCTCTATTCTGCAGGGCTGCAGGCTGTTGCGCCCACCAGTAGGGTGGCGAGAATTAAATATGCGTGGAGAAAAATGAATGGGCGCAGAGCGTGCCTATTTATTCATCTCCATGCAAGGCTCATTAACCCGATGACAGGCTAGCAGGTCATGCTGATTCCCTTACTTAACTTTAATATTACCCACTTACACAATCACACACACACACACACACACACACACACACACACACACACACACACAGTGTGATAAAGTTAGACTATTTGTTTCTAATTCAGAAGATTTCAGTCCACTGGGCCAATTAATAGAACATTACTTATATTAAATAACTCTCTAACGACGAATGAACACTCGTGCTGAATTAGGAGCGACTTTGCTTGGAGACAATTAAACATTATTCAGATTAAGAGTGTGGGTGTAAACCGAACTGTATTGGCTCTATTAGATAAAGCTCATCATCTATTTAAATACAGGAACGCTAGCAGAAAGTGAGAGCGCTAATTCAGCTACCATGATTAACTGTTCCTTTAGAGCCCGTCTCACACAGCATATGGGAAACGCGGCAGGCCTCTGACCGGGCGACGGGTGCCAAGGGACGCCAGCCGACTGATCTGGAGCTCGCCCTCTTTTCATCCCTCCTTCAGGAGATGTGTAGCTTCTTTGGGTCCCCGGGGGCCGACTGACTTATGATGAGCTCTGCCCTCTTCCCACCCCCTACATTCCCCATCAGTGCCAAAATACAAGGCAGTGAGTGACACGGTGCTGATGGAACTCGGGCCTCTGGTGCCGGAGCCAAAGGCAAAAGGTTTACAGGCAGGAAATGCTATTACAGGATTTCTAAATTACATACCATGGAGAAGAAGCAGAAAAAGTCATTAAAGCAAAGCTTAAATTTGTATGCATATTAAGAATATTAAATTATTTGCTTAGATATTTAAAATTACATAAAGGAATTATTTAATAAATGTTCCGAGTCCTGCACTGCCTTCTGGCTGGGTCTATCTGAGGGAGGGGAGGCCAGTCGTGGGCTCATCACCCAATGCTGCCTCTTTGACTTCAGCCAGCCCTTGATGGACCCCCAGCATGGCACCGGACCCCCAGCAACCATGTCTGGGACAAGCAGTGATTTAAAAAAATAAATATATAAAACACATATAAATAAACAGTTCCATTTATGTGAATGTTAAGCAAAATGTTTTGTTTCATAAATGTTTTGTTTCATACTGTCCATTATACTATTATTAAAGCTTACTTGAATCATACTGTTTAATAATTTAACTTACTACTTTGAATTAAATGTGATTTTTATCCTGCAGCATACTTTTAGATTATCTTCTAATATCTAAGGCCAAACTGAGGGAGTCTGGGCGACAGTGGCAAGGAAAAACTCTCAAGACTCAAAAATGAACCCTCGAAAAAAACGAAGGTGAATAATTAAGAGAAAATATAATAATTAAAAAAATGAAATATATACGCTAATAAAGATTAGTTAAAAATTAAATAAATAAAAAAATTAAAATAGTATAAAAATTAAATAGTATAAAGAGTATAGACTACATCATATGACAATAGAGAAAATATTAAATAAAATAATGTAACATAGGAATTAATCAAATAATCTATAAGTGTATTGTCCACACTGTAGTACCACTATTATAAATATACACCTTTTATTCTGAACGCATTTTGATTCTAAAGCCCAGAATAAGAAGCAAATCAATTCCTGTTCGGTGGCATCTGCCTTCAGCAACACGTCGTGGTGGTAAATAAATTTCTCTCCGTGGATATCGTGATTATCGTGTTGTTATTGTAGCACACCTTGTTGAACCAGGTGATTGATTGCTGCTCTGGTGTTACGGGTTCAACAGGTGTGCTCACGGTCCGCCTTCCACCTGCTCGGTTTATAGCCTCGAAAAGGCCGCTGCTCCCTTTTACAGTTTATTTGAGCACTGACACAATCGTACATCACCCTGCTCTATCAGCTCCTTCCCCAGCGGTGCTGCAGGCTGCCAATTCCACTGGATCAGGATGTTTGCTCAACAGTTCCACCTTTAAAAGGTGGTAAATACAACTCAACACTGAACGTCATTTAATATTTCTTCATGCATCTTTCGTAAAAAGCTTTAACGTATAAGCCTGATGAACCTTCTTCATGTCTGATGAGTCAAAAGTAGGAATGATTTACCATCCAACCCCCCCAAACAGAAAATAAAGCAGGCTCTTATAAGAATCACCATATAATTTGTATTATAATGTAAGATTTTTACCATCATCCATCACTGGAGAACAATGGGCTTTTACAAAACATCAAAACACAGATCCTCCTTTCTTTTGTAGGAGTGAGGAGGAACTTTTCCTATTGGCCCTAATCAGCAGTCTGTAGCTCCGAGGGAAAGGGGTGGAGGCAGGCTGGGTACTAAAGGAGCCATCAGGGCACCTGAGTGAAAGCAGGATTTCAGCTCGGCTTCCTCCCTGCAGAGGTTCTACATCTCCAAACCTTCTGTTCACCCCACGAAAGGAAAAGGCTCCTTGTGATGGGGACGCTTTGAAGGAAAACCTTTTCTTAACTTTAGTTTAATTTGTCCAACTTGCTGGGATTTTCCATGAAGTACCTGCAGCTCTGGTGAAGGTGGTTCGAGGTCCAACGTTCTAAGGCTGAAACCAAGATCTTTTTGTCTTTACTCCTTTGAGAGCTCATTCTCACTGCCAAAGCTTGGAAGTTTCAAAAGGATCTTCTGGAGGACGGTAGGAGTTCCAAGAACTTTTAAATAGAGGTACCATTAAAGACACTGCTAGTTTTTGTACTTTTTAATTGTTTTTTTATTTAAACTTGCTGAATTATATTAGAAACCCTGGACTAGGAGCAGCAGTGCTTCAAGGACATTCCCTCAAAGGTTCTATTACTTGTCCTGAACCTGTCCTGTGCAGGGACTATTTTTAAAAGGAGAAACTATCAATAACTATTTTTTTCCCACCCGGAGTAACAGAACTAAGATTAGACTTTAACCAACAGAGCTCTTTAGCATTTTATTGGGCACGGCATTATTTTTCAGCGTGTAATTTTTCTCCAGTATGATGACAGCAAACTCTGAACTCCCGAGTTGGTCAGAAGCCAGAATGCCAAAGCACTCTCCGGACTTTCCTCTCCCGCTCACCCGCAGTGATCCGCGAGTCTGGATGAGCATGCACACACACCTCCCTGCCGCCGCCGCCCTCCCAGGTCACCTATCACCAGACGAGCGTCCCGTTGGCAACGCTGCCCCTGCTGTTAGCCCAACCTCCAAGGAGCACCCCCTGGGCGTGGCACAGAGGCACCGTCGCGTGGCGGCAAACGCGCGTGAGAGGAGGCGAATGCACGGCCTGAACCGGGCCTTCGACCGTCTGCGCAGCGTCATCCCGTCCCTGGAGAACGACAAGAAGCTGTCCAAGTATGACACGCTGCAGATGGCGCAGATCTACATCGCCGAGCTGTCCGAGCTGCTGCAGGGCGTGGCTGCAGGGAGGGACGGGTCGTGCACTCAGAGGTGCTTCCAGGTGCAACGGACGGTAGCGAGGAACAGTGGGAGTTGCGGCAGTTACCCGGAGGATGTGCCCTCGACTACCATGGCTCCGGTGCATCTTACTGAGAGTCATGTGGCAGAGGGACGCGTGCTGATCCTGTCTGCGCCCCCTGTCCGCTTTGACCCGGACAAAGTGGAGCTCACATCGTCAAACGCCAGCGACGGAGAGTCCCTGCACTGCAGCGACACTGAAGAGGGGCGGCCGATGACGCCTAAATAACATCGACTGTGTGTAAGAAGCCCCCACCCAAAAAAGCTCCAAAATATAAGCACGTATTTGGGACAGATGAAAATGCTAAAAAACTGATTTTAAAGGTGTCCGGAGTATTTTCTCACCACTAGAGGTGCTGTGCATTGTGATTCATGTGTTTCTTCAAAATAGAACATAGGTAGAACTTCTTTTTTTAAGGCGATTCTTCTCTGTGATTGGTGGAATCATGTGTCAATCAATTGAGGTAGATTGATTTTTTACAAAGTGTAAGCCAGGTCAACAACTTTGTAGAAAAGGTCCGGAGTTAAGAACGGGTTCATAATGCTTTGAGAGAACTTTATATCCATCTTCTGATTACTATAAAGTCTTGATTTATTAGTACTGGTTAAAGTTATTCAGCTTTCTAAGTGTTGGGTCATTTTAACATTTTTGTTCTGATAGTATGGACCACGTTTAGATCGGTATGTGGATTGGACTGAAGCTTAAGAGTGAAGACAGAGGGACAATAATATATTTTCTGGATAAAAAGTAGAGTCTCTCAATTTATTTATTCAATGTTTTAGCTTATTTATGACTGCCTATCTAAAAAGGTACCACCAGAATCCAAACCCAGCATTTGGCAGCGTATGGGACGCTCATAAAAACCTTCTTTTAGTCTGTGTTTTAGTAGACGCTAACAGGGACCAAATAGATGCAGTAGATGTTTAGTACTCTGTTCAGGGACGCTGTGAGGAGAAGTTACTTTGGGGTTTCCGTCTATAGCTGCACTTTATTGACTGAGCACAGGCTGCATTGTGCCATTTTCCACCACAGAACACGACTCTGTCCACAAACCAACTGATTTTTCTGTATGTACTCCAAACTGTCTAATAAAATCAATAGTGAACTGCTAGACTTTTTGTATATATAAAAGTTGCTGTAAAACGAGGTCTAAAGAGGAAACATGGTTTGACCTTCATCTGCCGCAAGAGCCACTTGAGATATTATATGAGCGTGTGATGATCTTAACACTATAAACATCACTTTTAAGTGTTATATAACTAGCCTTTATGTTTTCATCTCCAAACTTGACTTGTGTCCCCGGTTTGTGAATCAGTTAATTAACCTTCAAAGTTCAGGGTTGTAACTCTGCTTAAAACATATTAAATGGTGAGCTGATTTAGGTGATTTTGAGCATGGAATTAAAAAAAACAAAACTAAACCGTACTAAATTTGGTCCTTAAGAATGTGTGCCTCACTGTTTTTTATCACTTACAGGTCACTGGAGGTCAATTAGGGATAGAGACGAGGAAAAAGGTCCTACAGAGGAAGTAATTCACTGATCATGATCTCTATAGCAAAAATACATCCCATCTACAGGTCCAGAACAGATTAGAGATCCTTAATGCACATCTTTGAAATTTGGGAGGAGAAAACCCACGTTAATACAGGGAGAACATGCAAATTCCATTGCAAAAAATTGCATTGATCACTTGTGCCAATTAAGATTGGTCTTGGCATGTGGTTTAAAATATCTAAAATATTGTTAAGTAAGAAATAATTCGGATTTGGAGAAAGCTTTAAGACTGGGAGGGAAAAAATGTATTAGTAAACTTAACAGGAGCTAAACTGCTAAAGCTAAAACCGTCTTGGTTCGCACACCAGCAACTGGCTATCCTACCACAGGACGACCTGGGTTCTAGTCCCATTAGAGCAGGACGCACACTTGCCTGTAACCCAAACCAACATAAAGACCGATTCATACAGAGTACGATTTTTGTTTTTTAATGTAAAAGGAACTGTCACAGCAAGTTTGACACTTGTTTTAAAATCCAATCACTCTCCTTTATTCACACTTCATTTAATTCTCCAGACAAATAATCAGAATGTTACTGGTCCTATAAGCTCTTGGGCTCTGATAGTAGCAGGGTGAGCTGTTCCGCCTGACAACAGAGCTCTGATTGGTCAGACTGGTTTAAACACAGTCTTAGTGGGAAGGACAAGTTTTACAGATTCAGGATTTGTACAGGACCAGTGATATTTGATACAATGTATTTCAGTACATTGTTTAAAAAAAATATTCAACAGTTTAAAAATGTGTTTATGGTAATGATTTCACCCAAGTGTAGTTTAACAGAAGTGCTTTAATCACATTTTAAGCACACTCGATAATCGATTTGGGACGCTGCCGCACATCAAATAGGGAGTCATAGTGGAGTGATGAGCGCTGGGAGATGTAGTGAGGAAAAGTTGCAGTATTAAGCAAGAAATATGCATTGTACATTACACTCCTATATTTACAATCAATACAACTTAATTTTTCTAAATGTATCCTAATCCTAAATCAAGGGAATAAAATAAAAAACTGATTTTTCTTACACTTGGTGTAAAAAGGCCTAAAGAGTGTGCTACACAATCAGTTCACTTAAAATAAATAAAAATACATATCACATTTTTACCAGACCTTCCAAAGGTTGGTTTACCTGAACAGAACTGACATTGCGCTGGAAGAACGTCACTGTTGTTGTACTGAAGCTTTTACGTCTGAATTTCTTATAAGTGAAACTGCAGCTGCAGGATAAAACAGATCCACTGATGCACACGCTCAGTCTGGTTTAATTCTGGATCTCATAATAATCGAAATCTTCCAGTTCATCAGAACTTGAACTCGGTGGGCACGGTTTGGGTGAAAGAGGTGGCCATGCCCTGCCCGTGTCTTTGAGGAGGAGAGCAGAGAGAGCTTGTTTGAAGTTGTCTTGGACTTTGGAGGAGGAGGAGGAAGAGGAGGAGGAGGGCACATCGGGTGGCGTCTGTCTGTCTTTAGGCTGTGCCAGCGGCTCGGCTAAGCTTTGAGGTTTGTTCTGGGGTGGCAACGAAATGAGGCTGTACTGCTGATCGTCTGATTTGTCCTGCCAGGACTCGGCTTCCTGAGTCCAGTTACAGACCTCGTAGTCATGTTCATCGTGGGTAGGGGGCGCTGCTCGTAGGTTGGTTCTCGGCCTGGGCACAGGAGGAGCCACAGGCACTAGTTTGTGTCTCGGTTTGGGCTGAGGCTTGATGGTGGCGTATATAGCCATGGGGCTAGCAGCAGGAGGTTCTGGACACGGGACTGAGGGAAGACAAATATTTCTCTCTGAAACGTCCATTTTGCGAGGGGCCTGGCTCGTCCTCGGCAGCGGTTCCGGGATCATGGGCTTTAGAAGCAGCTCCTGCACTTTCTGGTGCATGATAGCGTCCTTGATGGCACTGTGGATCTGTGGTCCCTGTTTGGAGACGAAGAGGAAGCTGCCCTCTCCTGTCTGGCACTGACGGCCCGCCTCGATGCAGACGCCTTCCTGCAGCCAGAAGCTTTATTAATTAGATGCAAGTACGATGGAAAAACGCACTGCTGATCATTCTGAATTTATTAAACGGATTAGATTAGATTCTGTTTTGCAGCCAGCCAATAATTTTACAGAAGGATGTGACTTCAATACTAATTAAATATTAAAAATCTTTATTTCCTCAATATACTGCATTGAACCTCAACAAAACCATTCGGTAGTCATAATTCCAAGGTTGCCAGATCCATTTGTAAAGGGTGCATACGCAACATCTCACACAAAACCTGCAATCTATAAAGAAATATTTCGCGTGAAAACGAGCACGGTTCCGCTATCGTGGATTTTTCTCTGGAATGCAACTACGTTATTCTCGAAAAAAATTCACACATTCATGGTTTTGTTCAGGGGAACATATGTACATACACATGTACGTACTCCTTATTGGAGGCGGGCTCTCAATGATTGATACGTGACGCAATGTGAAAGCCAATCTAAGCTTCACCCCTTTCAGACCTGACTAGTTTAAAAAGACTACTCAACCACAGACCTGACTAGTTCAGTAGTGTTGCGTACTTTGTGATTTTGCCTGTATTTGGAGCGTC
>JAVSBU010000063.1:4038096-4051927 GCA_033118015.1 Loricariichthys derbyi | reverse complement strand
GAGAGAGAGAGAGAGAGAGAGAGAGAGAGAGAGAGAGAGAGAGAGAGAGAGCGAGCGCGTGAGAGAGAGGGGTCAGGTTAGCAACTTTGTCGCTATATTTAGCAACTTTTCAGACTGTCTACCGACTGTATTTTTTAAAAAGGTACTAGTGACAAATCTTGCGACTTTTTGTGGTGTTATTGGAGACTTTTGGAGACTTTTGGAGACTCTTGAGATGAACTGTGCATGCTCAAAGCCGCCACATCGAATGCCAACAGAAATTACAATTATATTTTTCCGATTTTCATATTGTTTTAAGTTATAAAGCTAAAAGTATCAGTTGTCCGCTCTAGGAGCTAACTATTGCCACTGAAAGCGCGTTGAATGGAGCTTGAAGTTGTCTTAAATTAACAGAACTAGTGAGTTGTATTGCGCTAGCAGGTTCGTTAGCATTAGCATTTCACATTGAGCTGTATAGAGCTTTAGCTCATCTCTCACATTTGCTGTAGCTTTAGCGGTCATTTATTTGTATTTTTGTTGCTTTGACATTATTCTGAATGTATGATACGGTGTCCTGCTTGGATGCTGGGGTGATTTGATGCGATGTTTGTAGCCATATAGTGCACATTGGTTTGGCTCCTGATGTTCGCTAATTGAAAATTAAAAAATAAATTCTAAAGTGAAATTTTTATTTTTATTTCCGCCACCGTATTCAGGTTTTCATTACAGAAATCCACCAAACAAGAAATAAAAAAAGTCTGGCCTTTACTGCATCAGAACAGTAAAAACAAAGTATGAATTATTTACCGATAGCACTACTGGACTTGTCCGTCTTGCTCTTGTTCTTCTTGTTCTTTCCCTTCGTTTGCTGCTGCTGCTGGGAGTTCTGGGAGTTAGCTGGATGGTTCGAGTTGTTTTTCCCATCCACTTCATGTTCCGCTTTGCTCCCCCGGGTGTCGCCGTCGTTCCGTCCCCTGTGCGTGCTTGCCGAATGATGGTTCCCATTCGAGGTCGCGTTAACGTTGTGTTTGGAGCTTTGCTTCCCCTCCTCCACTTTCCTGTTCCCTATTTTCTGACTCTCCGTGTGCTGCTGGGACCCTTTAGACCCTCCTCTGGCACCTTTCTCCAGGTCGTGGCTTCTCTCCTGGTTTCCAGGTGTCGTTTTAGCGGGTCTGGAGGGAGCCAGCTGCTCCTGGGAAGCCTGCTCCTGCCGCTGATTCTTCTTGCCCTTCTTCGTCTTGGCGCCCAGACCACCGTTGTTCTTGGTCTCGTCTTTAGGCGCGGGCACGTCGTTGGTCGCAGGCACCGGGTCGACAGGGGAGCTTTTGCTGATGCCGCTGCTGCGGTGCTCGCTGGTGAGGCCATTGAGAATCTGCACGCTCTTCTTGAAGTTCTTAAAGGAGAGCGGCGCCAGGTCCAGGTCGATCTGCTGAGGCTCTGTGGTCGAGCCGTTGAGGTGAGGCAGAAGGCGCTGGCCCTCCAGCGAGGCGGCCTTCTTGGGGAAGTCACTGACGTCCAGGTTGAGGTCGTACATGCTGAACGAGGCGCGGATCGAGTCCTTGATGGTGTTCTTGATCTCCTCGAGGCGTGACGTGAGGAAGCTGTTGACCCGCTCCAGCTCCAGCTGAGGCCACTCCAGCAACCGGCCTGCCTCGCCATCCGGAGCGTGCTCTTCCTCCTCCACCTCGTCCATCTGCTCTGGCTGTGGAGAAGAGGAGTACTGCTCGCTGCATGCCTGTAAGGCTCGCTCCTTCTCCTGGAACAATCACAGGCATTATTGGTTTTGGAAATTTGGAATGGTCCCATCATTTTTTGCAGAGCTGTATACATTAACATCAGCCAACAAGACAAACAGAACAATTCACGCTGGCTAACAAACATTTTTGCAGTTTGGAGATAATTTACTAAATTATTAATAAGTATTAATAAGGGTTATTATGGGTAATCATAATGCTTGATATTTGTAATATAGAGAGGTATTAAAAAGTTTTTCAGATAAAAAAAACAGATGAGACAGTAACTAAGTTTATAAGCACCATCTCCTCTGTCCTTTATCTTTCAGAATGTGTGCAGAAACTTTATTTTGGAGCATTAAAAAAAAATCCACCTTTGGCTTCGGTAAAAACCTGAATACAGTGTCCAAAAAAGGCACAGAACCTGACTTTTGGGCCAGTTTATACTTTTTCCATTTTTTTCTGTGCATAACTGTGTGGGTTTGGCGGACGTCATGCTAGAATATCTGAGAGAACAAGAACCCTGTAATAGAACCGTATATTACAAGGCTTTACTACACTGGTGCTGGAAACTACTGAACCATGTCCAGTCTGTATTAACAATACGAGTCACTGATCCAAATCATGTGCTGGTATTTTTGCCCTCATTTGAAGCCATGTACCTTCTTTTTCTGTTTGTGCCGGGCACGTTTGGCAGCCTTGGCACTGTTGACCCTCTTGGGCTCTGTGGAGTTGATGAAGTGCAGGAGTTCGTCGACGTCCCGGTGATCGATGGCGCTCGTTACGGCCGGGTCCAGGTCCTGCCTCTGAGGCAGCTCCTCTTTACGCCGGGTCAGCCTGGAGCGCAGCTTCTCCCGGATCTCGGCGTAGTTACGACTGGTGGGGGCTGCAGGGGGCTGGAGGTAGAAGGAGCTATTGGTTAACGCCTTTATTTTTTAAAAGAAAACAAGAAATCGGCCGTGAGCGGGTCCGGCTGCATTACCGCGTTATGGCCGAAGAACTCGCAGTAACAGCAGTCGCAGTATTTTCCGTCCCGCTGGTTTGTGGAGGAGGAGGCGCAGGAGCTGCGCTCGGAGCCGCTGTCCTCATCCTCGGGATCCTCCACCTCGCACGCCGCCTGCTGGCACGACGAAGAACCGTTCACCAGCTTGTGCCCTTTACACGTCTGGTCCCTAATGAGAGAGACGAAATGCTCACCCTTTTATATTAGAATAAGGCAACTTCTCAGAAGGCCACCGTTTCATGTCACGCCACTGCTGCGCTTCCTTAACTGACTGAAAACTCGGGTGATAATGTGTACTTAGAGAAAAGATAGTCTAACTGGCCCAAGACCCACAAATAAACTGGAGCCATCATTTAAAACTACAGGAGGACCAGCATTAAGAATCTTCTCTCTGCTGCCCCCTGGTGGTAGAACAAATAATATTTTCCTTACCTATTTGTCTTAAACCTACATCTGCTCCTAACAGGGTTTTAGTTTGATGGTGTTCTACATCTATACAGTCTGTTAAATTAGGCATTTTTTTTAAATCCAGTGCCGTCCGCGTTTCTACCTGCACGTGCTGGACGTTAGATGAGCTGCGTTGGCGGGGGCTGCGGTGCCGCCGTTGCTGTTGGAGTTGTGCCCGTTGCAGGGGTGATTGCAGCCCATCATCGAGGAGCCCAGCTTTGCGTTTTTGCACGTGCTGGGTTTGTCCTGCCCACTCGAGTGCTTGGCGCTGAGGTTCGGTGTCAGCGGAGTGAAGGGGGCGTGCTGATTGGACGTGGGCTTGCTGGGGGGCAGCAGGGACGAATTCTGGGACGAAAGGCCCGTCGGACTGTTCGGTGGAACGGAAAGGTCTGCCGGCGGCTGTTGCTGCTCGTTTGGGTGAAACGCTTCCCCTGCAATAAGAAGAGATGATTTTTGGCTTTAACCCCTTGTGGAAAAATGGGATGTTTTTTGCTGCGCTGACGCGTTTAGGTTAGCACAAACAATGCTGATTATTCACAGACTTAAGCAACAACACAACAGGCTGATAACGTGAGAAAATCAACACCACAAGCAAAACCATCCTGTTTTACCCCTGCTTATCCTGGTCATGGTCCATCACAGCATTCTGAAAATGCACCGTCCAGCCTGAGTCACAAGCAGGATTCAAACCCAGGCCCTCAGGCAGCAGCAGGCTCTCACCGAGTCACCAGAGCTGCTCAACACCATGGAGATGCAGCGTGACTTAGAGGGCGAATCATGCAAGAAAACTGTGCATGGGCCTCCTCTTCCTCTCTCATGCTAAATGTGCTCTAGTAGGTATGAGGACTATTCTGGTAAAAGTTTTTTTAAGCTTTTTGGACATTACCGCGCATCTTTTTTTAAGATTTTATATTTATTAGCACAAACAACCCAAATTAGTGCATTAGTCTTCTTTCCTCAAAGCCACAAATAAATAAAGGCTTCCAAGTCCTTACAAATGCATGCAAAATAGTTAAATCAGGCGTAAAATTAAAAAACATACAAGAAGTCAGATACAATAAGTCAGTCCAACTCTCCCACGTAACTCTGCCTCTGCTTTGTCTGCATTCTGCATCTAAATCTATTTAACTAAGCTGTGATACTAAAGCAATTCTCCTGCGGCTGTAAACTGCAGAATCGAGCTGTTTTATGTTTATATAACAGAAGATGCTGCAAAAGGCACTTCATGAGATCACTTTATATTGTATACAGGCTATTTCACTAATGCTCTCAGCTTATTGCTTATAACTGAAATGTTAAACATGATGCATAAAATAAGTCATAAAACTCAGATTTTTAAAAATTTGCACTGTTTATTAAACCTTTTGACAAAATATGAAAAAAAAAAAAAAACTGAGCAAAAATTGTGTGTGTATGTTTTGTATCATACATGAGGCACCAGGTAAAAATAAACAGCACAGGCATCACAATACGCTCTGCTTCTTTAATAGCACAGATGATCCGCTAGGGGGCAGAAAACACGTAGAAGATCAAATACAATGGTTTTTCTGTTGCAGTGAAATAATATTGAAAATAAAGGGATGAATAAAGTGGTTGGTCTGTGAGCGAGCGATAAACGAGAAAAAATATTATAATTTATGTGTTATTAATTCCAGCAGAATGCGACAGTGTTACAATCAGTCATTAATGACATTAGTTCAATACGTTTTGTGAACTTTCACAACAACTGTGGATGAATCATCATTGGCATCATGGCTCTGTGTGTGTGTGTGTGTGTGTGTGTGTGTGTGTGTGTGTGTGTGTGTGTGTGTGTGTACCTGGAGGAGTCGGTCTCCTGCACATGGTTTTGAAGTGCTTGGCCGAGGTCTTACAGATCTCAGCAGAGGTAGAGAGTGGTGTAGCGGTGGACGTGGCACTGGCGGACACTGGATGACTGTAGGGACACACTTTGGACCCGGGTGCCTCGTGAGACGAGCGTTTGTCGTGACAGGTTAATCCTGCTGTTCCACCTGCTTTAACCAAACAGAACCAAGTCAGTACGGTTCGGTTCTGAGTTTCACTGAATACACACAAATTGCATAACACTGAAAATCGATATTATAAACCGATAGTGATCTATAAATAAAGAACAGATTTGGATGAGGTTTTATGACATCACAGTTTATAGTCCAATTATTATACAGCACAATTATAGTCCAAGATAGAGAGGCTGCACTGACTTTATCTTTCCTAAATCCTTATCAGGCTGCTCGTTAATCTTACAAATTAAAATCGAAAGGTTTTCAAAGCTGACAGATTTTATAAACTCATACTTATTAATGTCTTTTACTTGTATAATTATAAATGTCGTTGCTAGGTTACGTGGGCACATGGTAGAGAAATAGAGTGCCCTTAAAAGGTAATATTAGACCCACCACCCCACCCCACCCCACCCCGGATGTCTCTCAGCCAATCAGAATCAAAGGACATACACAAACTACAGGAACTCCGCTTTAATGCACCAACTAAAATATATGAGCCGGTTAAAAAGAGGATGCTAACACACCAATATGACAACGTTCTGTGTTGAGGGACTTCACCCTGTGCACCAAAATGAATCAGCTCGGATGTTAAAAGAAAGAAATGCTTACAAACTGACATGAACTCAGCAAACTGACTGCGGGGACGCTATGAAGATTTAAGCACATTAATTACTGAGTTTAACTAACACAGCCACCGCTATGAATAACTGTGATATTAGAGGCTACTGTAGATGGGAATTAGGTTATAAAAATGAATCCTGCAGGAGCAGTAAAGCAGGCCCATATTATTTAGCCTTATGCTCCAAGAAAGCACATTCATACCTTAAAACACCAATTCCAGTCCCATATGTAAGAGCACAGACAGACCGAGACGGTTTAGAAGAAGGTCAGACCTTGCTGAGAGTGAGTAGCAGCGTTGTGGGTGCAGTGAGCTCCCGTGCTCGCGTGCGTCGAGTTCCAGAGCCCAGAGAGTTTTCGGGCGGACAGGAAGGAGCTGGGGTCCCAGTCCACAGAGCTCTGCTCAGGGTAACCGTTACCACAGCTCTGCGATTTACACGAGGACGAATGAGTTAACGGTGCCTAAAGAAAATAAACGAATACATTAATTTTCTCGGTTAATGATTCACGTTCCTTCTGGAAACTGATCGTCAGAGGATGAATCTGTAGAAGAAGAAGAAGAAGAAGCAGGAAGGGATGTGAGCTGGGATTTAAAGTCTTAAAGTCTTTTGTAAGATGTTTGCATAAAGAAATGAAATGGCAGCCGGAAATTCAGAGAGTAAATAATCACGTTCAGGAAGAAAGAACCTGCCATTGTGTGTTCATTCATGAGCCATGTTCATTATAAAGCTTCAAAAACGGACACTGCTACAGTTAAATGTGGTAATGCTGATCCTAAAGATTTAGCTTTTTTCTTACTCTAATTTGTATTATTCTAACACTTCACCCTGTGACAGCGCACAAAACAATTTGTTTAAGATCATAAACCTTTTACGTTTAATAAACAATTATACACTACATGTCCAGTAGAAGACGCCCCTTCTAACTACAGCTAACAGGTTCATAATATAAAGCATATCGGTATGGAAACTCTATTAACACCTCAGTCTCAGTTACTCAACTTTCTGCCTCCTGCCGTCCTAAAACAGTCCATAAAGAAAGGCTGTGTTCAATTACCAGAATTAATTGGCACAAATCTGTTTTTTTTCCCCTTATGCTACGTTCACACATAGGCAAATTTTGTCGTGGCTTCCGTGGCGAGGCCTTTTCGTGTGATTTCGCAAGTTAACGTGGAGCGTCAAGAGCATGTCGACGCCTCTCCTGGCTTTTCACATGCTTTCAGGAGGGCGTGGCCTAAATTTGGTGAAACCATAGAATTATCGAACCTGTTTGAAAATATTGTCATCGAGACCCCCGATTTCACGCTTTGTCGTGGTTTGTTGAGGTCTGCCGAAGACGATTTGTGCCCTTTCCAAGATATAAATGCCATAGAAATGCCATTTCCATTGTTGGACACAAGTTTGTCCTCTGCCTTCATGAGAGACATTGGAGCGATTATAATATTATATATAATTATATTATGTGGTATTAATATCACGAAAATCATTAATATCACGAGGAAAATATATTATATTAATATAAAAAAGCCCTGAATTCATACAGTTTGGGCTAGGGGCGGGGCTAAATTTGCATATATTACTTTTGCCTTTCGTGGCAATACCAGGCCTGGCGACGGGCTAACGTGCGCCTTCGGGGGAACTCGTCCTATATCATATGTCATACAACCACGACCTCTTGAATTTATTTGAGGCCTGCCGAGGTTTATCACGGGAAAATTTGCATACTATTCTCTGCCCCCTTTCGTCGTGATTTTTGTCGTGGATGTCGAGGTTTTTTGACCCACGACCACCATGAAAAATTTGTCCAAGTGTGAGTGTGGCATTAATGTGACACATCTGATTTTTTAGAGTATTAGAAGGAGAATATTGTAACCAACCCACATTTAAGGAAATGGCTACGGTGTGAAAAATAAAAAGCTTAACAGAGAAGTTAAAAAAAAAAAAAAATGATGCAAACAAATGAAATGGCCATGGCGGAATCACGTGGCCTTTTTATGACCCTTAAAAAAGCTTAAAGGTTTTGGGCACATGCGTCGTTTAAAGTGCTTTAATGGAAAACTTGGCTACTTGGGGACTGAGCCCTAAGTCACCTTAAGTCAGAAACCTTAGCGATGAACTGGAATGCCAACTGAGAGTCCATAAGTTTTATGCACTATATAGAGCATATTTATATAACGTAATAATTATCTGATGTGTACACAATAAACCACACGTGTGCTTTAAGGAGATTCATTAATGATGAGACTGTGACTGATGTCCTTTTTTCATTATCAGAGAAATTAAATAATAATAAATCTCTGCATCAGTGAGTTATTGTGTAACAGAAGATATTTCTTCACCATAAAGAGCTTTGTGTCTAATAGCTACAGCTACATTTTAATATAAAACAAGACAGGTAACTATCAGATTTATAAAGTTGTACCTGTTTTTAGAATGTGGCCCAGTGCTTTCCATTACCTAGAACCAACACCAGTGAAAGTGACACCAGTACATATGAGATGGGTGATAATCCCCCCGACCAGACGCTCCATCAGACACAGCAAATAGTGTCTGTCAGGAGGGCAGTGCCAAGCCTTAAATCTCTGCTGCACTGTTATTTATTAATTTGTGTATTTATTTGTGTCCTGGTTGGGGTGGCAGGTAGAGATCTGGAGATTATCTGTACTGCTAATCATTGTCTGAATAATCACAACTTTCATGCCTAATTAAAAACATAATCCATGAAAAAAAAAAAAAGAGACAATTACAGCAGCATGAGCGTTATGTGGCACAAAGAAAAAACACTCATATGACTAACTGTCTGCTCTTTTATTATACTTTATAATATTACAACTCTGCCTTTTCCTAAACCACAGAATTTGGCAGAATCTAAAAGTCTTATTTAAAAAAAAAAAAAAAAAAAACATTCCAAGGAAGCTTCTTCTGAATGAAGCAGGAAAAGCCACAACCGTACAGTGGATGTGTTTATATTACATAACTCATTATTCCAAAACATCTACAGTCAGTATGATGTGTGATACTAACAGGGCATTTCCTGTAATTTCCCTTCAGAGCTTATTGTGGCGATGCAGGCAGTCTTAACGATTAGCTCAGGAAATGGGGTGTAAAAGATGCACAAACTCCACTAAGAGCATGAATTAGAGAGAGCTGTGAAACAGCATAGCACCTTCGCGAACTCCCTTTTTCAGGAACAATTACAGTCTATTTAAAGTAGTAAAAAAATGGAAATAGCTGCACTAAACCAAAATCCTGGATCTTAAATAGCAGAACTGGTATGTCAGTTTAACGCTCGGTCTCAGTAACTGAAGCACACAGATGTTCCAAAAGCAGAAAGTTCATAAACCTGACCAGAATTCTGGCCCACTACAGATTCATACCAGGCTGGGCCTGAGAGTGGAGACAAACTGAGCTTAAGGAAGTTTGAAAACAGGCTGTATAAATTACAGGAATACTAACAAAACTGATCTTCCGAGCTCAGTGCTGTGAAGTGTAAGGAAGCAGGAAACACTGCACATGCTGTTATTTTTAGTTCTGTGTTTTACAGGTTAGGAGATAAGAGCGTGGTACTGACTCACCGGTGCGCTCTGCTCCTGCACCGCCCTCCTCTCCTCCTCCTCCACACTCTTGCGGCAGCTCTGGCAGATCCAGAGCGGCACCTCACCCAGCAGCGACTGCGACAACGAGGGCACGGCGTCCGCCAGCTTACGCCCCGGCGCCTCCCTCAGCAGGGCCTGAGACAGAGCCGGGACGGCTTCGGCCAGTTTGGAGCCGTGGCTCGGGAGCCCGTTGGTCGAACCCCAGTCCTTAAACTCCCGGTGACACAGCAAGCAGCAGGTGTGAACCGACTGTGAGGAGGAGAAAAGGAAAACGTTTCAGCACCGGGTTTGTGTTTAAAAGCAGTGTGACTCCTAACATCATTCATTCACCTTCTTAATCCTACTCAAAATCACTGCCAAAATTAACAACGCAAATTCCACAGATACACACTGAGCTGTCGTTAACACAAGTACCGAGCTTGTAATTAGCCCGTAATTACTGGAAGACCAGAAGGTCAGGGACCCTCAGCCAAAATTCTCAGCATATTTCCAGGTAAAAGTTCCTGTATGAAGCGTCGCTTAAACTATGACTACGGCAAAGCCATGTTACACTGCGCTACAGAGCCACTCAAGTTACTTCACGCGTGACAAAGTACAAGCTCAGTCTTGAAGCTGCGAAGTGCCAGTCTGAATATTTAGTCTCTATACTTTAGGAAAGCTGCCTGAAACGATAAACACTTACTATACTAAATTACTTCCTTTGGAACCCATTCTATCAACACTGTCCAATCTTTGGAGGTGTTCATAAGAAACCCTGCATGTCATGAGGAGAACATGCCAAGCAGAGATGCACAAAAATGTGTGGATGTCACAGGGATCTATCTAAAAATCCAGGAGCACAAACCTGTCAACTTTCTTTTTTACTTAAGTCCTCCAGAATTGATGTTTTTATTTTACTGTATTCACACGACACCATCTATCACTCTGTCACATTTAAACACTGTCTAAAGAGTTTAAATCTGTTGCCTTAAATTACATCCAGTTTGACTTGAGTCTGTGGTTGTAGTCAGCAGAAACAGCAAAAGAATTAAACAGCTGTGGGTCAAGTCGAGCTCTACAAGTTGGTGCAGGTTTGAATTAATCGCAGGCATCATTGTGAAATTAAACACGCGATCAGTAATAACAAGAAACCGTGATGTGTGATAAACATAGGAAGACTGAAGAATATCTTATGGTACGTGCAAACGGACCAAACACAACAGCAAACAGAAGACTTAAGTTGTTTTAAGTCCAATATCAAAGCATGTCCAAGTTTCATTTGTGCCGCAGCATAACTGATTAAAATGTAAAAGCTTTCAGGCTACGAGTCTGCAATGCACCTGAAAACAGTTCTCCTGCATTAGCCCTATGGAACTCCTGAAGAAGGGCTTCCAAACGCTTGGGATTGCGATTCATAAAAACGTCAAGTTGCTTTAAATGGAAATGCACCCAAGATTTCAGGCACTGAAAAATTCTCCTAAAGAAAGAAAAAGCAATCAAAACAATCAAAGGCATTTCTCTACTTGATTATGTAACACAATAGATGCTAAAACTAGAGTTTACCAGGCTACAGCGTTTTTAAACAGTTGTAGATGAGCAATAGATGAGATTTTTAGGAGTGCAGTGGCCTAGCAGTTAAGGTACTGAACTTTGCTCATGGCCGAGGTGGGATTTGAACCTGTTCCTTCTGGTCCAAAGCTCTTAACCCCCAATTGCTTCGACTGTGAAGCTATCAATTGGATACGGGCAATTAATTCCAGAAGTGCTACAGTAATCCAATCTAGATGTCACAAAGACAGGGTGAAACTGTTTAGAGTACCATCTGATACTGACATGGACATTCTCTGCAAGCAGGTTGTGAAAAGTGCTCAATGTTTTTAGATTGAAAGCTTGTCTTATGTTCAAGCAGAGGATTTGTGTCAATTCAGACATGTTTAAGATAAATGGTCAATGGATCTGGATCAGAAAATCTGTCATTCAAACCAGGTCAGTACCTTTCTAATCGAGTATCGTGATACTGTTATGGACGTAGCACTTCTGTGCATCTCTACATCTAGTTCAGCTCCTCAGTAAAAAGAGTTCTGCTCCACAAAACCCCAAAAACACACAACAGCACAATTTTTAAGCGTACCACCTAAAGGCCTATTTACACTATGCGTTTTTGACGTATGTCTGAAACGCATGGGTTTGATGCATGCATTTTAGACGCAACAGTCGTTCTGTTTACACGGTGCTTTTAACAGTGCGTTTTGGACGTCAGTTGAGCTTGCAGCTTCGGCGTGATGGCACGGACATAGAGAGAAGACAGGTGAAGAAGATTCTTCTATACTGCTTCTTAAGTTGTATAAAGTGCTTCCTGCAGGAGAAGGCGAATGTGGGTTAGACAGTGGATTTTTCAATAGTGGATGTTAATCTGTAACCCTTCGTTTCTTGGCATCAGATAAATATAATATCTCTGTAAATTCAATAACCTCTGTCAAGTTTTCTTTTATTAATATACCAACAGGTGATAATTACAATGTGAACATAACTTTACTCTTGAGTTACAAAAAAGTTATTTACATGTTCTCCATGCATTGCGCTACATGGTAGCGAAAACACATGATCAGATCATGCTACCTGATTAGTCAGGACCTTGCATCTTCCATGCACAGAAAATGAACATGCGTCAAGTGCACGCGCCAACGCAAAGGTCGTAAAATTTTTACCGAAGTGCGGAAAAGTCAGTTTACACGATGCATTTTTGACGTACGTCACCGACTCATGCATCAGACGCAGGCAAAAAACACATCGTGTAAATAGGACTTAAAAGTCATTCAGATACACATGGAATTTCCTGTTTGGTTCTGTAGAGATCATCTATCGTTTGTCGACACTGTTCACACTATTTGCATGAGCCAAGACTTAAGACTTAGAATAATATTAAACAAGTTAAACAAGAACTTCAAGATGAGAAAACCACTTATTTAACCCTCATATGTGTACCTGGGGTAATTCTGTACCCCAAGTCCACATTTTTTAAAATAATATTATCAAAGTAAATGTTACTAGCATGGCAATCCCCAAAATTTATTATGAGACCAAAAAAATCATGGAATCACTGTGAAAGAAAAGAAACCCTGTAAGAAACCAAGCCGCATTGATAATCAATAAATAATCAGATTGTGGGCCTGTGAATCATAATCGAATCATGAGCAACTCACACCCCCATGAACAGGCATGCAAACTCTCCAAGTGATGCATGTTCAGGCAGTGAGAAATTTCACAAGTAAACATGAGCCCAAACAGGACAAACGATGCAGGAATCGCTGTAATGTTATTACACTATTTCCCCACAGCCATGTCAAGGAATATGACATGGTAAGCTTGTTCTAATCACACACAGACAGTTGTCCCTTAGTAACCACACACTCATATGGCCTGGATCTGATGGTACTGCCAGTCTGAGAGCCAGCTCATCACCAGTCATGCAGTCTGACAGACTTTTCCACTGCTCTAACAATGTTAAACATTCTTCCACACTCCATAGGTAGCAAAATCCTATAAACTGATTGCTACTGGCTGATTATGCAGCACAACATGCTGTCTGCTTGATCAAGTCTCATCTCAGCCTGTTGGTTGAGGCAGAGTAATAAGCGGCTCATAGCTAAAGTGACAGGCAGCTACACACAACATTGTGCCAAAGGAAATTACAGAAACAAGAGCTTTTCTTCATGGATAGAAAATACGACTGTCTCAGTCTAACAGCCCTGACAAGGCCGTCTTAACCAGCACTGGCATTTAGGTTTCTGATTATATGAGGTAATGTGCTTAAATAACCCAGGTGTCTGAAACATCAGCTTATATGTCAGCTTACACCATAAGAATAACAGCCGAACTTAAAAATTGAAATACTACAATTTGCTAGGTCTGTTCAATTTATACATAACAGGGGTGGAGTGATTGAATTTTAACTACACAACCACAGATAGAAAAGTGCATGATTATGTTGTGTGCAATTTTTCAGATGCACAGGGTAGTAAAGGGAAAAATCTGAGACTCACCTCTCATCCCTGTACCTGCATTTTAACAGGAATTCCTCAAATATTTGTGTTAATATAACGAACCAATGAATCTGAACTGCTAATCGGAAAGTTGAGTAGTGATCAGTGATGGGTAAGTTACCTTTAAAAAGTAATCTGATTACTGCTTTAAAAATTAACTTAGTTATTTTACTGATAACTTGATTTTAAAAGTTATATTACAAGTTACTTTATTAGTTACATTTAATTACATTTAGGCTTCACCACAGCACGGAGACGGCTCTGACCAAGGTCACCAGTGATATTCGCCTGAACACAGATGCAGGCAAAGTTTCAGTCGTAATTCTAAGTGCTGCTTTTGACACAGTGGACCATGTGATTTTATTAGAGAGGTTGGAAAACTGGGTGGGAATATCTGATACTGTCCTCAACTG
>JAVSBU010000063.1:3970426-3981130 GCA_033118015.1 Loricariichthys derbyi | reverse complement strand
GTGTGTGTGTGTGTGTGTGTGTGTGTGTGTGTGTGTGTGTGTGTGTGTGTGTGTGTGTGTGTGTGTGTGTGGAGTTGCAGAGGTGGAGGATTGCTGTACATAAAATGAAAAGTTCACAATTTGGCAGGATATTCAAATAACCAGGCTTTTAAATGAGACTTTTTAAAAAAATTCTTAGTTATGAGTCTAATTGCCTTAATAACCGCACCGGTGCTGTGGTTTAGGTTAGGTTCTTAGGTTCGGATCCACGAGGATTCACGTTCCACTAACTGGATGACTTTTTGGTTCCTTTTTCAGTGTCTTACCTGCTGTTCCAAACAATCTGTTCAGTGACTTCCAACAACTTTTATGCTTCATCAGCACAGACGCAACAGAAGCTGCTGTTGATGGAAGAGACTCATTTTTTTTATTAAGTTTCAGTCAGTTAGTGATCTGAGGGTCAGTAAGGATCTCTCGTGACAATCTCAGTGTTCAAACACCAATTAAGGCGTTAATTATCCTACATTATTAGTGTTTGACATTTGTCACAAGAACATGGTGAGAGCAGAGAGGGTTTGATTTGGTTATTAATTGGTTATTACATATAAACATAGCTGTAAGTACAGATATGAGTGCTAATCGTCATTTTAAATTGTTCACAGATTAATTTCAAATCTGCAGTTGGTAAAACACAGGCAATGCAGGACATTTAGGAAGATTTTTCTTGCCACTGTCACCCTAGGCTTGCTCAGTTTAGGATTTGCCTTAGATAATAAAAGAATAGATATTTGATAATAGATATTAGCTCCATAAAAATCACCATAGAAGTATATGTGACTTTTATATTCGAAATATGTGTCAGGTAAATTGGTGTCATTAAAGTGTTCCACAATGAATGAGTGAGTGTGTGTGTGTGTGTGTGTGTGTGTGTGTGTGTACGATGCAGGATTAAGAATAATTTTAGTGCTTATATTGTAGAGAGTCCCACTAATTGGTTAAGGAACAGTTTAAGGCCTATAAGTAGAAAAATCATGCTCAGTTAAAGCCTTAAAATGAATTTCTGAATGCTATTAATAGGTGCGTACGTTATTTCATTCAGAGGCCTTTGCTACTTAGATGGATTCTGGTGCCAGTGCATGGAGTAGAGATCAAACATAAACTGCTGAAACAGTGCCAAAACTAATCTATAAACGTAAACAGTTATTATACAAAAGCTTTTGTTGTCTCAGCGGTAAGAAATTAGCCTGAAGGTCACAGCCAGTTCTGATCAGGGCTCTAAATGAGCATCATGAATGTACAGTATAGTCTTTATGCTAATCACTATGCACTGGATTTGCTGGGTGTGTGCGTGTCTGATGTCCCCGTCACCATTTCCCAGGGACCGTGTTGTTGTATGAGGCAGCTGGTCAAATGAATAGCCATTTTAACACCAATAAGAGAGGCCTGGGCTCCAGCACAAAGGAATTTAATAAGTTGCATCTCCGAGAAGGAAAATGACTGATGAAACATGAGGGATAAAAAAAACTGCTGCTGGAGGGACTCGCTCACCGGTACGAGGTGTGGCCCCACGCGAGCCGCTCACGCCTCCATCCAGGCTGTTGCAAACAGCCCGAGGGTCCCATGGCTGCACGGTGCCTCCAGCAAAGATATGAGACTGAAAATTAATTTTTCACGGGGTGCAGTTGGGTTCATTAAATCCACTTTTTGTGCCACTTCCTTGAGTGATCCCAGAGCTCGACACCCTGGCACGGATGGTGCCCATGCTAGCCCGGTGCGACGCCTGACGGGAGGAGACGAATTGTATTATAAACACTGTGTAGGAAGATGTGCTCTAAAAGAGGTGATATTAATGCTAGAATATTAGTGTTCACTTTAATAGGATTTGACATACAGCTTGTTATTACCATATTATTATAAGTTTTTTAAATTGTTATAAAATCGAGGAGAAAAATCATAAGGAATATAAAACTATACAGTAGCTTTTTTAGAATTATATTACAATTTTTTTAATTAATTGACGCACTAAATAATAGGAAAAACATTAGACTTATTTAAATAAAAAAATAGGTTTTGTTTTTCTATTAAACTTAACAATTGATTTTAAAGTAGTTATCTGCCTCATTAATATTTTTCTATTCATAAAACAAGACAAGAATATGAAAGTAATAACTGATTCATTAAAAGGCTGTTTTTAGCTTATTTAAACATTATTAAAAATTCCTTTCAGACACAATGCTCTACTTTATGCAGTTATTACCAGGACAAAAAATAATAAATAAAGTCCATTTATTATATATAATATTTATATAGTATTTTATAATATTTAATGTTTAAACCCATGCAGTGGACAGTGGAGGCCGATCGAAGGACCCTCAGCTCTGCAGTCCAGTATTCTGAGAATACGAGCTTTTAACCATTAATTTGCGTTCTGTTTCCTTCTTTATTCATATTTTACATCCAAAGAGACGTGAAAGCTTTCTTAGATTCAAGATCTAACAGAGCCCTCTGATATCTCCGTGTGTGTTTGTCAGTTTGTGTATCGTTGTGTGTAGGTTGGTGTTTTACTCCAGTCTTTTTTTTTTTACCGCCGTTCTCTGAAAGCCTGTCAGAAAGCTCGCAGTAATTCCTTTGTTGTGCCGGCGGTGTTTTGGCCAGTTTCTGCTTTTCTTTTGCTCGCAGACAGACACAGGTAAATTGAGTTTTCAAGGTGAACGTCCCATTACTAGAGAAGGTTGACAAATTAATTTGGAGCGAGCCTTGTTGCGGTGTGGCTCGCGATAGAGAGCGGCCTGTCAATTTGAGCAATGAGGGCCTGCCTGGCCACGCAGATGGGCGAGAAATTGAACAGCTCATTAGCTAATTACTTATGCAAATCAGGCTCGGCTGCACCTTAACTTAAGCACGGTGCAATGAGACTTAGCAGGCCTGGAGAGTTTTAGATAATGCTAGCTCACCTCGAGCGTGCACACGGACGCATACCTGTCTGCTGGGGTGGATTATATGCAGAATACAGATATTCTGAATACAGATACCTTTTTCTACATATTTTATGCACAAACAAATGTATAACCATGTAGGCTATGATAGAAAGTTTGAGTTCTTCTTCTTAGAGAAACCTTTTGCATGTCCCGGTGGTCTTTAAGGAAGAACTGCTGCAGGATGGAGCGAACGTAGCCAAATCTCTTCACATTCAGGTGTCAATCTCTGTTCCTCTTCCTAAATCCTCCATGCTTCCACCCTCTGCCCTCAGACCTTAGCAGCTCATCCATTTTGGTCTCACTCTGGCTTAGCAGGATCTACACAGCCTCGTCCCTAATCGCACCTCCTCTAAGCCCGACTGTCAAAACAGAGCGCCACACAGGCTCTGGATCCAGCTCGCTTGCCCTTAATTAGCTAATCCAGGTCCCAATACACACTGGGAAGTCCTGGACAGGCCTGTTAACGAGCTCTACCTTCTCACCCAGGAATCACAGGCAGAATTCTGAGATGGACGATTATAGGAAGGGAGGTGGAAAGGGTTAGCTGTACAGAACGAGGAGGAAGCCGGAGAGTGTGTGAGGATTCTAGCTAGACGTATCGATCTATTGACTTGTGTGTGGTTGACAGCCCCAGAGCGAGAGCTTAAGTATTATTAGTGATTTGGCAGGTCGACACTCTGGCGTTAATTAACGCACTCCGAGTCTCTGACGATTTCTTAGGCCCAGTCTATCTTCAGACTATAACTCTCCATCGGTCTGACCTCCAGACCTCAACTCCTTCACTCCTTCAGGTCTCCATCCAGAGTCAGCGTAGTTTGGTGATCACCCTGCTCAATCAAACGGTTATTAACTTTTGAGTTCCATCAGGTGGTTATTATTGTTTCCATCTCCATCAGACCTTCATTCGTTTCCTTCAAAAGAACATGTTTTTTTAGCATTCACTCCATGAGACTCTGATACTCTACTTGACAGACCCTAACTCTGTATTAATCCCCAAATAGATCCCTCCAGTAGATCTTGCCTTTATCCCCTCACCTGTGCTGAACCTCCATGTATTGGTGTGTCAGATACTTTTCTAACATCTCCCATCATTTAGAGCGTATCTTAAATCCCTTTCACACCTCATCTCTGTCTCCATTAGAACGTAAACTCTTCATCAGATGAACGTAATTTAGAGCCTTGAGTCAAGCTTCCCATCAGACTACTACCCCCTTCCCTTTATAATACCACTCTTTAGACTAGTGAACTTCTTGTTCTCCTCAGCTTTACGTTTATCAGATACTGTCTTCACCAGTCCCTTACACAGAAAATCGCTCTCCATCAGACTGTGCCTGACTTTATCCATCAGACCCTTTATCAATCCTTCTGTGAGAACACTTATCTTACTACTTTCTCACCATCAAATCCCATCCCTTGTTACATTTTCAGAATCCATCTAACCATTTCTCGTCATCAGCTTTCTATCGGGTTATGACTCCATCCCTCTTTCAGATCCGGACCATCCCTCCATCAGATCCAGCAGTCAATAAGCATTTTATACCTCCCTCTGTCAGGTCTTCAATCCTTTATCACCCCCTGTCTGTATCCCTCCATCAAACCTGAGCTCCATCCTCCTGATAGACCTTGACCATCTCCCTCCAACAGACCACTCATTTCATCAACCAGATCTCTATTCCCTGGTCAGATTCCATCTTCATTCCCTGATCAAACTCAGACTGTTTCCCTCCATTAGATGCAGACTTTCTTCCTCCGTCTGTTTCTTACTCTGTCCATCCACTGGACCCTGATGGATCACAGCCTAACCATCTCCTCCTATCAGTCTGAAGCACCCTCCATTAGTTCCTGACTCCATGCCTAGATTCAGGCCCCTAATACTCCCACTATGTCCCTCGGCTTCTCACTTAACTGGACCCTGACTGCTTTAGATCCGGATGCCATCTTTTTACCAGACCCCAAAGTTCTCCATTAGACCCTGCTCATGACGCTCTTCCACCATCAGACTGCAAGTCTCTGTCTATTTTAGATGATCAACCCATCCTTCAATCAGGCCATAAGTCCAAACTTTATTCCTCAGAAAGACCTCAATATGATCTCTCGAGCAAATTTTACCACCTGAGAGCTAACCTTCATCAGAATTTGATTTTCTCCTTTTTTGTAAAATGAGAATTGCAGTGGTGATTAAAGTATTGTAAAGTAAAGAATGGTGAGAGCTCATGTCTCAGAAAACTGTCACTCTTGGGCCCTTGAGCAAGGCACGTATACCTTAACTGCATGGACTGAACCAAAGTATTTGCTGTAGGTCGCTCTTCATAAGAGCATCTGCTAAACACTGTAATGTTATTTGAAACAAATCCTTACCTCGATCGGACCCGAGTTTTCTTCATGAGACTAACTCTATCCAATCTCCTGTGCTGGACTTCAGCACTCCAGGATTCGAGAGAATCTGATCCCTGAAATAATATGACAACTCTCATTTTGTTTCAGATCCTTTTAATGATGTATTTCTGTAACCTATTTTCCCAGAGTTCCTTATTCTACCGTTCCATCGCCATCAGACTCCGACTCTATTTCTCCATCAGGCCCTGGCTGTGTCCCATCACGACACCACAAATTCACCTCTCAATCAGACATCTTTTCCATTTGTCAAACGACTCCACCTTAGCTTGACTACATTCTTCCGTCCGATATTACAGTCCTTTAATTTCCAAGTAGATCTTTCCACCAGACCCTGGTTACTGGCAAATACAAACTTTGCTACAACTGGCTAATGTGTGTTTACTGTAGTCTTTGGCCTTTCAAATAAATGCGAGGTCAGGGGTGACTTCCTCAGAATATCATCTCTCACTTCCTCCACCCACTGGCTGCTTTGTGAGTCATGAGCCATATCCTGTTTCAAATGGAAATAAAGAAAAGTCACTTTTTGAGTTGGACCTGATCATTGTAACCGTGCAAATGTCCCTACAGACTTCTCCAAACACTCTGTCTTTCATAAACCTCTCAGTCAAGAGAACTAAATACAAAGTTCTCGTTCCCAAAGTTGGAGAGTGAGGCAGAAAGCCAGAAAGAACGGAAGTGGCTTTAGTTTCCCTCGGGAAAGAGTGGACGTTCCCAGCGGGACTTTTGAGCAACACCCTTCCCTCGAACACACACACTCCGAAATTTGACCTGTACAACCCTGAGAAACCATATGGTACTTCTTCCCAGTGCAGAAATAAAGTGGCTCGCGGATCTCGTGGAATTGCACAATGATGAGAAATAGGAGATTTAATTAAAACCTGTTGTGTGAATGACTTTGACACTAATGAGTTGTTTTTAGGACTTGATGTCAAACCCAGAAGATTTCTTCCGATGAAAGGCGTAGAGCAATATTTTTCCTCTGGAGTGTAGTTCTTGGAATAACAGCACCAAAAGTTGGAGTGAAAAAGCACCAGGATTTAATTCGTGCAACATGACACGATGATGGAATTACGCTGCATGCTTTCACCAGAACACATTGTTTAGAAATGATGGACTTTTACTCTAGAAAATCAGGAAATTAGTGACGTGGCCACAAAAAAGTTCTAGGTTGCTGCATTTTGAACTTGTCAGTGTGTAACTGTGTTAAATGGGTACTTATATTTCTTAGATCTAGACCTGAATATCACAAATTGCTGTTATCCTAGTGCATCATTGATCATTAATAAATGACCTTATTGGTTATGGATAGCATGAGTACATGCACACTTTTATATACTTAATATCACTGCACAAAGTTCATTATTCTTTTAATGTGTGTGTTCTTATTGCCTAAAAACATTAGGGCTAGTAAGAGATGAACCACAGAGGACTGGACTAATCAGGTGTTAATCATTAAGAGACGGCGATGTCGTTTGAATGAAATATGCGCCATCGGAATGAAATTTCATAACAAAACTTAATATCTTTTTGGAGTGTAGTAATAATTAGTCTAATAGCTGACGGAGTACAAACAGTCCTGTGCTCCGGCTGCCGCACCCAGCGGGACACGTCTCCGTCCGACGTTGCCTTAATTGTAATCAGGAATAATTTTGACTTCATTACAGCCATAAATCTTCCACAGCCAACCAGCATTGGGAGTGCAATAAAGCAGCGAGCGTTGCTCCAGCCCACGCCACCTTCCTCCCCCGTAATTAGAATGGCATGTTTTATTGACTGCAATAAGAGCTCGTGTTTGTGCTAATGGAGAGATAATCTTACACGAGCAAACAGCAGACGTTCTACGCATCTCGCGCCGCCACGAGGCACCGTTAAATCATTGGTCCAATTCACAAACGGCGGCACTTCAGATCGAGGCGAAACCTCGAGGTGTGCACGTGTTAGGATGTCGACAGTTTGATCGAACGCTCGTCTTATGGAGACCTGCGGTTCTGGGTGATGAGTTTTAGCTTTTCAGGGGCCGTGACATCCTGATTTCACATCACATCACTGCTAACATGAACTGTATTTATCTGGCTCATTGCATATAATACACACAACATAAGAGCTAATCTGTAGTAGCTAAGCTAACCGAAGCTAGCTCCTTAAATGATAGTGATTGTTTACCTTGGTATTGGATGGTATTTGCTTCTACTACAAAGTGTTGTGCTATTATTAGGCTATAAGACAGTGTATAATTTTAAAACTTTTACATTTTTATCCATAAAAACAAAACCATGGTAACTGGAATGCTAGCTAATGAGCCTTAACCAGAATCAAACACATACTACTGATTATTTTTCCACGTTTTATACCTGTCCTTGGTGAGAGACAGGAGGGGCTGCTGCTGCACTACCAGGTGATGATTCTCCCATATGGCCTCCACTCCCTCAGGCACAGTGAATCGTGTCTGTGTGTGCCACCAAACACAGCCAGAAGGCACCACCAGGACTCGAACGTTGGTGGGCTAATGTTTCACCAGACTTGTATGAGTTGCGCTTCTCGACTCATACAAGTTTAAGCAAGTACTCATAGGGCTGAGCAAAATACGACTGCAGAGACAATTTTTCCTTATCAAAAATGTGTTTTATGATGAGTTGCGATGTGGTAGAATGCCGAGGCATGACTGTACTTTGTGCACTGGAAACGTGGGCATCTTTTTGACCTCTTTGGCTATCCAGATACACCCGCAATGCCTGACCTAAAGATAGTTAACCAGTTAAGTAAGGTTTGGAACACTAATTTTAGCTATCGTGTACAGAGAATATGCAGTCTTGCACAAAAGTTTTGGCACCCCTGACCGACTTGTGATGTAATCCACACAAGTAGCACTTTTACCTGTACAGTTTCTGGAACCTCCAAAAATGTAACCCTAACCATCCTTTTCATTGAATACCAAGATTTTGGAGAAGATCCAGTCACCACTCACGTCTTGCATATTTACTTTTGCTTTAATTAACAGGTTGGAAATGTTTGCATTTTGAATGCAAGGTGATGGCATGTATGTGAGTCTGTGTGTGTACGCTGGTGTGAATATGCACAGTTTTATGTGTGTGTGTGTGCATGCGTGTGTGTGCTTGGCACTTAATAAGAGTCTGACTGTAAAATCGGCTCGTTAAGAGAACGTCTGCGTCAGTGAAATGACCTGTCATCAGCCCTGCCGCTCTCACACACGTCGGCTTCACCTGCAAACAAAACCTGCCTCAGTCTTTAATTAATCTTTACCTTTATACGCCCCTCCTGTCGCTGGTGTTAGCACCTCCACAACACAGCTGGATAGAGCGAGAGAGTGTCAGAGGAGAAAGTTTATAAGCAACAGAAAGAAAAAGTGCGGCCGCTTTGATTAACACTGCTCGAGACGAATTGAACAACACAGCACTTCATCAAGTGTTATAGAATTCTGTGTGTGTGTGTGTGTGTGTGTGTGTGTGTGTGTGTGTGTGTGTGTGTGTGTGTGTGTGTGTGTGTGTGTGTGCACCTGAAACATCTGAGATGCTTTTCGTTATCCGTGCTGATGCAATTCTTCTAACTGCTGTGTGGGAACTGATTGTGGATAAATTAAATCCAACTTCTGAAATGCGATTGTTTCACTCCATCTGTTCTCTTTGAAGGAAGAATCACAAAATTTCCCCCTAATTATTCAGAACAAACTGAGCTCTGATAGACTTTATGGTAAGATTTAGCCTAAAGGGGGATGAAGCCCACAAACCAGAGCAAAACATTACCTTAGTAAAAGTACCACAATAAAAGTCCTCCCTTTAAACCTCCACTTGAGTAAAAGTATCAAAGTATTTGCCTTCAAATATACTTGAGTATCAAAAGTCAAAGTACCATAATTTATTAAGGCTCTAATGTCCTCTGATCATTTTTGGAACAATACTGATCACTTAATCAACTAATTTGTAAAAAAGGTAAAAAGACTCTCTAGTGGCACTCTTGGTACAGTAGTTCTTTAATTGATTGCCGTTAATTGGTCCAACAGGTCAAAGCAAGTTCAGAACAAAGTGTGCTATATCCTGATTGGTTTGCTTGCTTCTTTTGCTTTTATATGTTTGTATTTTTATGTGCACAAAAACCATATGGAACAGATTTTGCATAATGTAGTGAAGTATAAAGATATTTAACTTTGAAATGTTCTGGGGTAAAAGTGGGACAACTAGACTGAACTGTAGACCAAAGCAAAAACTACTTAAGTATGGGAACTGATTGCATTTACTTCGTTACTGTCCACCACTGCTCACTTTCCATGCATGCTTCACCGGCAGCACATATCACAAGGCGGGAACCAATACTGGACATTCTCACTCACACTGATTGATAGACCTTTAGAAATCAGTGGCTGTAACTCATGTTTATGGAATGAGGGGGGAAAGCTATGCATATACAGAGAGAACATGCGAACTCTACACAGGCGTTTTGGTAAGACACCTCAAGATGCTTGTGGTGTAGTCTCCAGTCCTCTAACACAGAGACTCACAAAATTCAAAAAAGCCTCAGACTTTATCATTAGTGCCTGCATGTGACACCCAACCTTGGACTCGGGCACAGGTCACTGGGTATGAGACCACGGGGGAGCCATATTTCTTAAATAAAGTCTTCAGGCTGAAATAAGAGCTGGCTTGTTCTTTTCCGCGCTGCATCTGATGTTCGTACGGACAGATAAGAGTGTGGATCTGTTACAGCGCCAGTCAAAGGCAGACCTTCAAAGGTTTGGTGAAACAGGAAGAGATAGATGTCTGGGTCTTCCTGCTTCCTGAGCCTCCATGCTTAGCGGCGTAATCAAAGCGAAGGAGGCCAGGAGAGCCAACGGGTTGGGGGGGCTGGAAGAGGAGGAGGAGGGTAAAAAAAACAAAACAAAGATTGACAAGGACCATGCAGCCGTCGACAAGCCGCCTCGTCGCGTTTGTTCAGCAAAATTAAACACCCCGGACTTTTCACCTGCGCCGGCGAGCGGCTGCGCATATGGCCCGCGAGTTAAAAATAAAGACAATGCGCATACATTACCATGCATAATGCAGAGCGACCCCCATTTAATATGCAAATGCACTGAAATATTACTGAACACCTTCTGTTCAGAGCGAATACATTTGAATTTGCAATTAGAATTATCCTGTATAATTAATGAAAAGCGTCAAGTTTTGGCTGTGCACTAATTTGATTAAACATGTTGATGAGGCGTTTAGTGGCCCGACCGCACCGAGTGTGAAACCGGACCGGAGGAAGAGGGCGGCGGGGTGCAACCTGGTTCAGGCTTTTCTAACCTGTACCTGTGTGTGTGTGTGTGTGTGTGTGTGTGTGTGTGTGTGTGTGTGTG
>JAVSBU010000063.1:3926542-3938608 GCA_033118015.1 Loricariichthys derbyi | reverse complement strand
TTCAGCTTCACCTACAAAAAAAACGTACCGTTGGTACATCATTGTAAAACAGGTGACCAATTCAGGACTGTGAGATTTAATCTGTGGACTGTTAATCAGAATGGCTTAGATGGTGCAGCAGCCTAATACCTTACCCAGTAAGTGCAGGGACCTGGGTTTGGGTCCTGGCGGCACCTCCCAACCAGGTGGGGCGTCAAGTTTGGAGTGCCTAGTCTGTTTCCTAAGTGAGCATAACAGATGAAACTGTGTAATGCTTTTAACTGTAATTTATCCACACCTGTAACACTGTGACCTCTGGAAGAGCGAGTGTGCACGTGGAATCTTATACTGTCACTGTGTAAGAATGAAGTGGATCAGATTACAGCACACACACACACACACACACACACACACACACACACACACACACACACACAGAGCTTTCCCAGCTCCACCTGTCATTATTCAGGCTTCAGACTGTGTGCTCCAGGTTTGGATGACCAATCGTGTGTGTGTGTGTGTGTGTGTGTGTGTGTGTGTGTTGGCACTCTCCTCCTCCCTGTCTTCTCGCTGGTACATAGCCAGCAGGTCAGCACTCCATCAATAGCCTTCCTGCTGAGAGATTCAGCAGGACGTGAGGAGACGGAGTGAATGGGAAACACATGTGAGGAGGATAAGTGGAAGGGCAGCACTGACACACACACACACACACACACACACACACACACACACACACACACACACACACACACACACATCTGCGTCGTGTATCAGTTTATATATCGCTGAAGATCATACACGGGTCAATGACATGACGTCCACATTGTTAAATTCATTCTGAGCATATTTGGATCCCAAAGTCCAAAGAATGTCAGGTGGTGCAGCCATCAGATCATATATGAAGATAAAGTATTAAAAACAAACGTTCAGACTTATGTTTTAAATAAGGTAGCTTAATAAAATAAGCTCCGTGGACAAAAAATTTAGTCACCTTGCTTGTTGGCGGTAGTAACTTGGGGCTCCTGCAGATGGCGCTGCATGAGAATTATCAGGTTATAAATACCTGCAGGCTGTGCAACGTGGTTCATAGACTGAGAAGAGGTGGTACAGTGCAGTGAATGTCTTGATCGATGGAAAATGGGTCCTAAGTAAATTACTTTCAAAAAGTAGGGACTGTATGCAAGGTGTGGTTCAAACTGTTGGAGGTTCTGTGATATTTCAAAAGTATTTTAATTATGTGGCTGAGGTTTTACGTGATATTAGGAATGTTTTGTCATGTGAGTGTGGCTTTATATCAGAAACCTTTTTTCATAATTCAAGAATTATTTCCTGATTTTGGAATTTTTATGCAGCACGTTAAAAAGACACAAAATACTTTTATTTTGGTATTCCTTAATAAATTCATGATTAGGGTAATTCATTATAAAGAAGTGCCACATGTGATGCAGTGACATACTCACCTGTGCCCTGTGGATTCTGGGGATAGTAACTCTGACCAGGATGAGCAGGGTTGAACATCATAACTTTCTCCAGACCTTTTATTCTGTATAGTAAGCATCTTGTTTTGAGCCAGAGTGTTTTGTCATGGTGGCATCATGGCACTTGACCTTCACCTTTTTCCCACCTTACTATGTTGCATTTGGTCTAATCTTTTCCTGCTTTCTGCTTCCTGTTCTGTAGGCTACTCACGTAACTCCAACAGCGTGTCACCTCGTGGATACGCACCGAGCTCCACGCCTCAGCAGTCCAACTACAACACCATCACCTCCACCATGAATGGGTATGGAGCCGCTGGTATGACAAACCTCGGGGTGCCTGGCTCGCCCAGCTTCCTCAACGGATCCACTGCTAACTCACCCTACGCAAGTGAGTACCTAAAGATTTAACACTTAGTGGGAAACTTGAATATCTGCAAAGGTGTGTCTGTAGTCTACCTGTACAGGTGTGTCTGTGCTGTAAATGTATTGTTTACATTTACCTGTACAGGTATGGCTTTAACTTACCTGAGTTGATGTGTCTGTAGTCTACCTGTACAGGTGTGTCTGTGCTACAAATGTATTGGTTTACATTTACCTGTACAGGTAGGGCTTTAGCTTACCTGAATTGATGTGTCTGTAGTCTACCTGTACAGGTGTGTCTGTGCTGCAAATGTATTGTTTACATTTACCTGTACAGGTGTGTATGTGCTATAAATGTATTGGTTTACATTTACCTGTACAGGTATGGCTTTAGCTTACCTGAGTTGATATGTCTGTAATCTACCTGTACAGGTGTGTCTGTGCTGTAAATGTATTGTTTACATTTACCTGTACAGGTGTGGCTTTAGCTTACCTGAATTGATGTGTCTGTAGTCTACCTGTACAGGTGTGTCTGTGCTGCAGATGTATTGTTTACATTTACCTGTACAGGTGTGTCTGTGCTGTGAATGTATTGGTTTACATTTACCTGTACAGGTGTGGCTTTAGCTTACCTGAGTTGATGTGTCTGCAGTCTACCTGTACAGGTGTGTCTGTGCTCTAAATGTATTGGTTTACATTTACTTGTACAGGTGTGGCTTTAGCTTACCTGAGTTGATGTGTCTGTAGTCTACCTGTACAGGTGTGGCTCTAGTTTATTTGGTTATATATCTTCTGTGTTCTTTTGTAACCCATACAATTGACTTTAATCTACAGGCTTTTATGTAGCATAGATCTACAGGCCTTTTTTTATAGCTGCTATGGTATTTTACCTGTACAGGTGATTCTGTAGTTACCTGAGCAGGTATTGCAGTAGTTTAGCTGTGCAGTTGTTGCTGTGTTTCAGTACTTACCTGTACTTCTATCTCAGTAGTTTAACTCTACAAGTGCTCCTGTGGTTGACCTGAACTGGTGTTGGTTGTCCAGTTGTTTGTTTGTATCTGTAAAGTTTCTGAACACCTGTACAGGTGATTTCTATTATTTACCTTGCACTCTGTATTTGACAACTAATTTAATGAACATCCTGGCTGGTTATTCTGTGCATCCATTTATGTTGCTGCTCTTTGGAGTTTGTGTTTTTGAAATCAAATCTTCAAATTTGCATGAATTTAGAATGGTCTATATTTATAGAGAGCAGGTCAATCAAGAATGATCAGCAGCCTTAAAGACGTTAGGGTTGGGTTAGTCTCTAATTCTAACCACATGCACTCATCTTTTCATTATCCTCATCCTCACTTACACATTAACCTCCTTGTCGTGTAGCTCGTCCTCTGTCTGCATGCCTTCCCATTCAGATCCTTTTTACGGACTATACCGTGGCTGCCAGTTTTGGTTCTTAATAATTTAGCCATGGTATGAACTTCAAACAGAATGCTTCTACACTGGGAGTCAGAACGAGGTGAATATGTAATGTGACCTCATGGGTGTTAGCGTTATGCATTTAAGTACTTGGGTTAAGTTACTTCACACCTTCTGCTCACAACTTTCATGCTACGTTTGATGGATGTGCTTAAAGGGAAAAATGCTGAGCCAACATTTAATAACTGAGGTTTCTCCCCATTTACGTTCACACTATGTGAAATGGCTTAGAACATCAAGATTAGGAGTTTGTTGAGACTCGTTCCTAAATAGCCCTACTCAGAAAGTTTAGGGTCGTCCTTCTGATGGAACAATTAACTCTTCGATTAACTTGACTGCCACATGTCTTATGGTACAGACTGTTGGGGAGGTTTGGGGATCCAAGTGGTATCTTTTTAGCATCACCTTAAGTGTTCACTGGGGTGGGGGGATTATTAGATGCATCACAATTTGGATATGGATAAGCTGATTCACAACTAAATTTTTATGGGGTAATAGAGAACATAATGTTGAAAAACACAAAAAGGTGGAATTTGGAAGTGTGGGAGTCCAGAAAGGCTGGGTCTTCACATAAAAAAGATCACAAGCAACCTCAAAGCTTTCACCAAATTTGGAAAAAGTGAAGAAAATTACAAACTTTATTACAATTTTATTTGCCAGGTATTTGTGATCTTTAGCCGTTGGTGCTATGTCGCTCATTTTGGAACTGAGATACAGTGTCCTGTCTCATTTGTCTTTGTAAATACTCTAGGTTTAGGGTTTAGGGTTAGGTTTAGGGTTAAGGTTAGGGCCAGGGTTAGGTTTAGGGTTAAGGTTAGGGTTAAGGTTAGGGTTAAGATTAGGGTTAGGTTTATGGTTAAGGTTAGATTTAGGGTTAAAGTTAGGGTTTAGGGTTATGGTTAGGGTTAAGTTTAGGGTTAGGGTTAAGGTAAGGGTTAGGTTTAAGGTTTAGGGTTAAAATTTAGGTTTAGGGTTAAGGTTAGGGTTATGTTTAGGGTTAAAGTAAGGTTTAGGGTTAGGTTTAGGGTTAAGGTTAGGGTTAGGTTTAGGGTTAAAGTTAGGCTTAGGTTTAGGGTTGTGGTTAGGGTTAAGGTTAGGTTTAGGGTTAAAGTTAGGGGTAGGATTAGGGTTATTGTTAGGGTTAAGTTTAGGGTTAGGTTTAGGATTAAAGTTAGGTTTAGGGTTAAGGTTAGGGTTAGGGTTAAAGTTAGGGGTAGGATTAGGGTTATTGTTAGGGTTACATTTAGGGTTAGGGTTAGGTTTAGGATTAAAGTTAGGTTTGGGGTTAAGGTTAGGGTTAGGTTTAGGGTTAAGGTTTGGTTTAGTCAGAGATTGATTTCATCAGAGATCTTTGTCACTATTTGTAAGACTAAAGCAGATTCCTTTGTAAATTATTTTCAGTCTTTTGAAAACACACAATAAGTAAATAAAAAGCAGCAGAGTCAGAAACACAGATGAAAAATAAACAAAGTGACTTCTTAAGACTTGGAAATTTGTCTGCAGTGGTAAAATTGCTTAAAGTTATTTGGCATAAGGTTGGCATTGCTGACACAGAGATCCCCAAAATCTACTATGAGGCCAAAATCAAAGTCACGGACTCACAGTGAGAAAGAATAGAAAAATATATGAATTGATTTGTAATTGCATCATAATTGAATTGAATTGTGGGGTACCTAGTGATCCTGTAGCAGCCTGAGCTTTACCTTAAGGTACATTTTTGTTGGGGTTTCTCATTGCATATAATTTGGGTAACATTAGCCATGTAAAAAATTCATATCTTCCCTAGGAAGCAGCGTTCAGCTACCATTGATGGTGTTATATCTAAGAATACTGAGTCCAAAGCTTAACTGAACTAGGTTGGAGGTCCAGTGTAATCTTCTACAGGGGCAAGACTTGTTGGTATTAAAGTGCAGAGTGACCCAGCAGAGCAAAAAGGATTATTTACATTATGGTGATGTGTGGTGGACTTTGGTTATCTGTCACTTGGAGTGGCTCGATGTTAACTTTTATACTATCCAGGAAAAGGGTCGTTACTAAAAAGTAAACATTTTTTTGTGGGGAAGCCCTTAATGGTTCTGAGTATAACCTCTGAAGGTCTGGTGAGGCATAAGGTCTTCAGATTTCGAATTCCACCAGAAAGAAGACTTTCAGAGCTAAGCATGCATGCTTTGTTTCAACTCCATTTCTTTTTCTCTTCTTTCGTAAGTTTTATAACCTCAACTAAAGGTTGTCTGACGTTCCTGTTCTGTGAAATGTAATTTGTGATGCTGTCCATGCCTTAGAACTTATGGGTCATGTACGTTATGGATCAACTTTGCCATTCCGGTAGCATCCTGTCACCTCCCCCATCCTTCCCATGGTCCCTTTTACACCTCATCCGTGCCCTAATAACCAGCATGAGCGCCCCTCCCATCACCCGCTTATCCCCTCATACACCCCTCTGCACGTGTGTGTGTGTGTGTGTGTGTGTGTGTGTGTGTGTATGTCCACGTACGTGTTTGTGTGTGTGTGTGTGTGTGTGTGTGTTTAAGTTACCCTTTATCCATCATCTTTTTCATCCTTTCATTTTGTCTCCAAACCCATCAATTCCTTCACCCCTCCACCAGCTTCCTCTTCCTCATACTCTGCTGTTCATATGATCTCTGCAGTCAAACAGAAGAGCGCCTTCGCCCCCGTCGTGCGGCCTCAGACCTCCCCGCCCCCCACCTGCACCAGCACCAATGGGAGCAGCCTACAGGGTGAGCACCCCACCCCTCTCCTGCCTCTCAGCCAATCAGAACCATGCTTTTAGGATTAATGCGTCACAATATGAAAATCAAGTGTCATATCTCGCAGGACTATTTGAGGTCAAAGTTGATCCATAACTACAGTTTTCTCCATTGTTCTTTATTATTAAAAACTTTAATAAATAAAAAATACTTTAGATCAGAGGTCTGAGATTAAGATTAGAGATCAAGGTGAGGTCAGCGTGAATGTCATAGTATTGTAAGAGTATCAATATAACTTATTTTTAAAAGCAAACTAATGAATGTTGGTAATGTTTCACAATGTTTTATTTCGAAAGGAGTTGATATATTAAATAAACATATATTACATGTTTTTTTTTAAGTTTTTACCTTAACAGGTGTAACAGGTGTCTGTTATTAGTTTAAATATGACTGCATACCTTTTTTATTTTTTACATTTTTGATTTATTTATTTTTTATTTTATTACTGTGTTTTTTGGGGTGTATGTAAAATATTAGTTTGATTTAAAAAAATAATAAGATTAGATAATTTTGTATATGATTTGGATAAAGGTTCGGCAGCATTTCTTAAAGTATTATCATTAAAAATGCTATATTTGACCAAATGTAGTGAAGGATTCATACACATTCTTTCTATATCTAGAATAATTCATATACCTATTCTCAATGTTATTTTAATCAATATTTTATATTAATCAATATTTTATACTATTGTCTTATATTCTTTTAGTGTTACATACATTTTTATACTCTTCATATTATTATATAATATTATACTATATTACATTATATTATATTATATACATATTATTATATTTTATTATATTGTTTTATTATATTTAATTAATAATAATTACTTTATTGTTATATTATATTATATTACATTATATTATATTATATTTCATAAAAATCAATGTATGTTATATATTGTATAATATATATGTATGTTATAATGTATGTTATGTTATATTATATTTAAATTATCATAATAATCAGTATATTATATTATATTATATTTTAGTTATTATTTATTTTTAGAAAGTTTCTGTTTATTTAAACAATTACTCTAATCTTATTAATTGGCTCACTTAGTTTAATTCCAGGCTTCCCAAGGACATTGGGTCCCTTTTTGAGTCTTGGTCCTGTTAAGGTTTCTTCCTTATAATGTTTAGGGAATTTTTCCTTGCCACTGTCGCCCTTGGCTTGCTCAAATATTTCTTTGGCCCTAGATAACTATAAAGCTTTGTGAGACATGCTGTCAAGCCATATGTAACTTTGAATTTGTTTAGGATCTAAAAGAATACTTTACTATGCAATTACATATCACTTTAATGTTCTCATCATGTCCTCCGTAACTCAAATCTCCCTAAAGATGGTTAGAATTAGGAGCCAAATGTAAATTGAGTTCACTCCTGCTCTGCGTCACGTGACACGTGGCACAAAACGAGCATCTGGAGACATACACAAACGTCCAGAGATGTTGGACGAGCCCAGGATAGTGACATGTTGTGTGGACAGGTTTTAATAAACCTGCATTGAATTTAAATGTGTGCAGCAGTAAGTAGGGTTAATTTGAAAAAGTGTCTTATACTTAGATGTAAACATAAAATATAAATCTGATCTTTTACACTCTCTGTTGCTGATTTACTTAATCTTTCTCTATATGTGTGTCTCATTTGCAGCAATGGCCGGCCTCATCGTCCCTCCCATGTGAAGCAGAAGATGGAGAATTAAAATAAAACTCCAGGATTAAACTCACTGGCTCTGGAAAAACACCTGGAAAACATCACGTTAGTAAAATCATCGCACCAAGGAATTTCTTTTCGAACAAGAGCTTCTTTTTCACCCGGACAACCTGGACGAGTTGCATAGAAATGATGAATAAGACGTTAAAATGGCCTCTAACGTTAGTAAATTATGATCTTCTTTATTTGACACCTCTTCTGGGACTCACATGAAATTCGGAAACGTCCAGATTTTTATTTGCATGAGGGATCAGGTCTGCTTTTGTACTCAATTCCTGAACTTTAATGAAGAGAAACAAGCCAAGAAGAAAAGTGACATAAGGAGTCCTATACAGGGGTTGGACAAAATAATAGAAACACCACTTATGCGTTAAATAGTTCAGTTTGCTTGAAGTCTAGCGAGTGAAAGTGACACTTTTTGGATTTTATACAAAGAAAAGCTCTCGAGCTTTAACCGTAACGTCACTGTTCATAACTTTTCGTAGCCGGAATTCATATGAATTTATTCATGTAAAATTTCTACCACATTCATTTTCTATCATCAAATGGAAACTAACCTGAGAGCCGGCTTGAGTTTGAGGAATTAAATTAAAGGTAGGATGTTGAGTCTGTAGGTACTGTAGAGTCACAGCCGTGTGGGTTCATAGATTCAGAGCACGAATACTTTCTGCAACTTTATTCACCTTTGTACCAGACATTGTTGTGATTTTTTTCCATATGTATTTATAAAAAAAGATGTTTCGAGATTCGTTTGGGTGATTTTAGGCCTGAATTCTAGTATCACATATCTACGTAAACACATTTGATGTCTTAATCCCTTTTAGATCTTGTATAAAGTGTGACAAGTCAGACTTTTTTTTTGTTTTTGTAAAAACGTATAGGTCTGAACGCCTGTTTTTTTAAAGAGCAGGATGTACTCCAATGCTTTTGTAAAAAAAATAACAAAAAAAGTTTCTAAATCATATATTTAATGTTTTCTTTTTGTAAACAGGATTTGTGTTCTTCCTCGTCCTCCTCCTCTTTGTCCTGTGTCTTTTTGTGAAATGTGTATGATCATACTTTCTTTCTGCACTATTTTGTTAGGGGCACTTACAAGAGCAATGTATCTTAGCAAGAGAAAAAAGAGGGGAAAAAAACGTTCTGCAGATATGCACCATCTCAATACTAAGTTTGAGATATTTTTTACTTTGGTCATGGATGAGATGTTGGATTGATTGTTCATCACTCATTGAAGCTTTTGAAATGTATCTGTGCTAGTTCTGTCCTTAAAAGGACACGCCAGTCTACATTTGGACACGAGTCCACTAGGATGGTCCAAAACAAAGAGGCTTTGATCTCTAATTAGAAGAATCCTAGAAAGTTTTAGACAGTGGTGAGAAGCGTTGGAGGACTGGACCCTGATATTAGTGCTATTAAATAATCCTGCTGGATAAATCGATTAATTAGAGATCCAGTATGGGATCTGATTTATTTGTTCTAATCAAAAATCATTTGAGCTGTACAGATTCAGCTTCAGTGTGGTGTGCCATTTTTAGACAAATTAAACTTCCCGAGAAAAATTGTAAATCAGATCTTTAGGTCAGACCTAATTTAAATATTTGGATAAAAACAGATCTCATTTGTATTCTCTGTGTTCTGTTGCGATTTGATCTTGTTTTTATTTATTTATTTATTTAAATTTTTTGCACCATATGTGATGAGTGCATGTGTGAATTTGTCAGCACTATTTGGAAATAGAATTTTTTTTTTCTTTTTTTTAAATAATTCACTCCTGAAGTCATACAGAAATAAGGGACTTTTATTTTGGAAACTCTATTTGAATCATTGGACCCTGAACTAATCATTACTTATTACCAATAATTGAAAGTGAATTGTAGGAATATTTTTAAGATTTCTAAGACTTAGTTTATCGCGCTTTATTATTTTACTCCCACCTCATCATGGGCTGGAACTGCTGCAGTGTGGGGGATGCTCTCCCTGTCTGGCCTCCCCTCCCTCAGGCAGAAGCCACCAGAACAGGAATCAGCCTGATGTTTTAAACCTCTGATCCAACTGCATTAGTTTATTAAGATAAATTAAACAATTAGGGTTAGGAACAATGAGAAAATAACTAAATCTGTCTTTATTAAATTGCTGTCCAATTATGAATGAATCACCAAGCAGATGCTAATGAAATATATTTTGTTAGGGCTAAATGTAATAAATGCAAATTCTTCCAAACTTAACACATCACACTGACGCCAAATGTGTGCATTCAAATATTAAGACAGTTTTATTGTCAATTTTTAACTGACTCATCACTTTCATTGATACGTCAGTTTAAAATTGTATTATATTCAAATCCAGCATTTTGATTGGTCCCTAATGACGGAGGTTTAATGAGATAAAGACTGAGATTCATTTAGGTTGTAAAATTCTAAAATAACTATATGAGGAACTGATTCTGATATAAATTACAGAGCTAGTCCAGCAATGGAGTGTGAGTGTGAGTGTGTGTGTGTGTGTGTGTGTGTGTGTGTGTTAGATCGAGCCACAGGAGTTGATACAGGATACACACAAACTCAGGACACTGAGTGACAGGATGTGACGATGCTGGCTTTGTTTGTTTGTTTGTTTGTTTGTTTGTTTGTTTGTTTTTCTTTCTCTCGTTGGTTATTTCTCACTTTAGAAGTAAAGCTTCTGCTTTCCTGATCTTTGTGAAATATTGAAATATATTGAAAGTATATCGAAAGCACAATGTTTAATTCATGTCTTAGAACGGAGGAGCAAAACATTTCGCTTCCTCGTGCACACACACACACACACACACACACACACACACACACACACACACACACACACACACACACACACACACACACATACAAACAGATGTTAATGTGCTGTACATAAATGCATGTTTTTCCTTTGCTTTGTTTTTTTCTGTGATAACGTGTTTTTGTACAGAAACAGACTAATAAAGATTAAATTTGGCTTGAAAACCAATTACTTTTTGCCCCATTAATAACAACTTAAAACAATGGACAATAATGTGGTAATATGTAATGGGAAAGTCCCCACGATGATAGAAAGACAAACATGTGTGTTTGTGTGGACAAGAACACACATGTTGTTCCATTGACCTTAATCTCAGCAACTTGCAGTAAATATAAGTTGCAGTTTAATTACATGTTATAATAAAAAGATTAAAAAATCAGGACATTTGGTTCTACCAGTGACATTAACTGGACCATTTCCACCCAGTGGAGAGGCTGAAGGTGGGTGATCATCCCCAGTGCTGCAACAGTGACCCCTGCTGGCCTTGTGAGGGACCCCTGGGATTCTGACTAGGACAATGAAGACATAAATCGCTGTTTTTCTATTCACACAACACGAATCACAAAATTACTTAATTATATCAGGTCATAATATTTATTTTATTTTCTCATTTCAGCTCCATGTTATCCTGACTGGATCATCCAGTGCTGGGTTGCTAAGTGTAGCAGGTTATAACTGTTCTGCGACTTATTGTTTCCTAGCTTTGATCTGTGTGAAATTTGGCATGTTCTCTCTCTGTTTGTGTGGGATTCCTCTGGATCATTTAAATGATGTATATTCACTTTGATCCTGTTTAAATGCACATCGTTTTATTATCTAGCACACGGTAACCGAGCCTCAGTGTGTAAAAAAAAAATCTTTCCCACGATTCAGCCTTGGTCTAAGCAAACCAAACGTGCAGCGTGGCTTGTTACTTATCCGTGGAGGAAGCGGAACAGCACATTAACGGTTCTGCTAAATTCAGATTCACACACGGTTTCCGCGGTTAAAGGTTTAAAATAGGATGGAAAAATTCTGAGATGGAAAGCAGGACAGAAGGAGCTACATGGTAGAAGAGTAAGAGTGGGACGTTTATGGCTGATTAGCTAAAAACACAAACAGCCCTGTAACGTCTCTCGCGGTGTGTGTGGAGGAAGTTGAGGATAAGCCACAAAAATGTTTAATGGGAAAAAAGCTCCTTGTTTTATATTTTCACATGGTCCAGACTTCTGCTGTAGGAAAGAGCCTGAGGTCCTGCTCACAATCATCATGCAGCCGTATGCATTAGCTGCTAGGGGAAAAGAGAAAAGCTCAAAGACGAAGGATGGGTGGATTTTGGGAAGGTGGCCAAACGTTCATTTTTGTCCAGTATGCGTTATGATTTATATTATTTTGCTAATAATTGTATAGAACATCCCAAAGATTCTCAATGGGGTTCAGGTCTGGACTCTGTGGTGGCCAATCCATGTGTATAAATGATGTCTC
>JAVSBU010000063.1:3906813-3917347 GCA_033118015.1 Loricariichthys derbyi | reverse complement strand
TACAGCTCTTCATCTTCAGCTCTCCATCCATAGCTTTCCATCTACAGCTCTTCATCTTCAGCTCTCCATCCATAGCTCTTCATCTTCAGCTCTTAATTTTCATCTCTCCATCCATAGCTTTCCATCTACAGCTCTTCATCTTCAGCTCTCCATCCATAGCTTTCCATCTACAGCTCTTCATTTTCAGCTCTCCATCCACAAATCTCAATCTTCAGCTCTCCATCTTCAGAGCTCCATCCACACCTCTCCATCTTCAGCTCCCCATCTTCAGCTCTTCATCTTCAGCTCCCCATCCATAGCTTTCCATCTACAGCTCTTCATCTTCAGCTCTCCATCCACAAATCTCAATCTTCTGCTCTCCATCTTCAGAGCTCCATCCACACTTCTCCATCTTCGACTCTCCATCCATAGCTCTTCATCTTCAGCTCTCCATCCATAGATTTTCATCTACAGCTCTGCATCTACTGTGCTTCCTCTTCAGTAGTCCATCCACAGCTCTTGTCCTACAGCTCTCCATAATCAGTTCTCTGCCCACAGTCAATTTCAATTCTCCCTCCACAGATTTTGTTTTAACTAGAGCCTTTAACCAAGAAACTAGAGGTCTTCCTTTGTCTTCCTTGTTTTTTTTTTCATTAATTTCATTTCTTCTTTATATATTGTTCATTTCTTTATTCGTTTTTCTTTCTTCTTTTTCCTTTTTATTTGATCTTACCTTCCTCAATGTATGTATTTACTTATTTATTTATTTATTCCTTTTCTTTTTTGTTTTCTTTCATTTCAGCTTTTCCTTTACTACTGTTCTTTTTGTTTTTATTAATATTTTCCTGTATTTAGGAATTTTTGCTTATTTTCATTTCTTTGTTACTTCTGTTCTTCTGTTTTGTTGCTTCTGTTTGTGGCAGTGAGCTAAAACAGTTACTGCTGAAAACTGGGCCATCTCAGATCCCAAAGTTCTGGGTCATGAACTGGTCGACAGAAGAGAATAAGAGAATCCAAATCTGGAGTCAGAGCCAAACAAACAGCTTTTAAATCATCTAACTGCCCCACTAACACATCTGGCTCATTTGCAAAAGTTCCCCCAAGCTGCCAGTGTTTGGAACTTTTCAAGGTCTGTGATTGGGGGGGGGGGGGGGGGGGGGGGGGGGGGGGGTCATGCCAGACGAATCCTGGTGCGCTTTGGGAAGCTTTTGTAGCTGAAACTGGAGGAGATGCTGCCTACTGAATGAGCAAAAACCTGAGGATCTGAGGAGCATCTCTCAGGTCCGAATCAATGCTAATAAATCAAAATGCTGGGGCATGTTTACTTGGTGCCTCCCTCAGCTCTCCACTAAACAAGTGGACTCCATATTATCTAATGAACATAGGAAATGGGGGAAAGGAGATCAGAGAAGGACACAAAGCACCTAATACCTCTGATGGAAGTAACAGACATGATCTCCATCCACCTGCCAAAATTCAGTGAGGACAGCCAAGTCAGGGATTTGGCTGGAGCCCTGAGTACTGGCCTGGCACAGGAAGAGACAACAGCCTACATCCATCCAGATTTACGGATTTACCAAAGACATGCTGAGGAAAACTAGCACAGCTGTACATCAAAATGCTTCCTACAGCATTTCCTACATTTCTATTTAGCATAGATTATATGGTCTGGTCCAAGTTTGGTTTAGATCATATGGATTGATTCATGATTGGTGTAGATATGGTCCAATCTCAGTTTAGTTTAATATGGTTTGGTCCAGTCCATGTTTGGTGTAGTTAATATTGTCCGGTCCAAGTTTAGTGTATACAATGTTGTCCAGCCCAAGTTTGGTGTAGATAATATGGCCCAGTTCAAGTTTGGTTTAGATAATATTGTGCGGACCAAGTTTGGTGTAGATGACATGGTCCAGTCCAAGTTTGGTGGATATGGTATGGTCCAGTCCAGGTTTGGTGTAGATGATATGGTCCAGTCCAAGTTTGGTGTAGATGATATGGTCTAGTCCAAGTTTGGTGTATATGGTATAGTCTGGTCCAAGTTTGGTGTATATGATATGGTGCCGTCCAAGTTTGGTGTATGTGGTTTGGTCCGAATCAAGTTTTGTTGTAGATAATATGGTCTGGTCCAAGTTTGGAGTATATGATATAGTCCAGTCCAAGGTTGGTGTAGATAATATGGTCCAATTTAAGTTTGGTATAAATATATGGTCCAGTCCAAGTTTGATGTAGATAACATGGTCCTATAAAATGTTCCTCATTATATTTCCCATATTGATGATTAACTAAGGGAACTGAACTTTTATCTTACTACATATGTCATGGACTTTAGTTCTAATGTGTTCCTCAGTTCTAAACGACCCCACAACATTCTATGTATTATGAATTATAAATGTCTTTTCGGTAAGAAGGTACAAAAATTAGATGTTTCCATCTAAGATGTTTTCCTTTTTAGACCTTCTTTAACACTGAGGCTTTTCCTATGGGAGCCTTCCTGCCTGATAAAAACTGTTTATACAGCAGCTGAACTCAGAATTCTATGAGAAACATTTTAACCCTGCTCGTGATGCTTCGTATCTGCAACCTGGCTAATGTACAGCAATACACCCGTATCAGGTAACAGGATAAAGGTCAAAACAGAGGTTTAATTAGCAAGGAGAGGGAGGGATAGAACCCAGACTGAGGCGGTGGAAGTCAGGTGATGGAGAACAGGGCAGGCAGGCTTGGGGCAGAAGCTGGTGTGGGAACAGGCGTCCCCCGTGTGATCAACAGACAGGTCAGATGAAGGTCCCAGAGTCAGAAGTGGTCCATATGGATATCAGGGCTCAGGTTCAGACCAGTACCAGCAGGTGAACAGTCTAAGTTTCAGAGCAGGCTTGTGGTGGGAACATGGAGATGACTTTGGCTATAACATTGGGATCTCACTCCCATTTTCTTCTGTTGGTACCATAGTGTACCATAGTCTTGCAAACCACACGCACTTTATTTACTAATTAAAAAATTTTAATTAAAAAATGTAATGTGCCCATATTTAAAACAAATCGTGGAATTCTTTTTAAAAAATAAAAAGCCCTTTTTAAAAGCTGGCTCATTTAAATGCAGCCTGATACCTCTGTTCCTCCACCTGCACAGCAGACTTTTTGAAACAAGATTCTGGGGAAGTCTGAACTTTCACAGCAGCCGTATAAACATCCGCCATCACTCTGCTCAAGCTTCATCAGTACCATAAACCCCCCCTGAGGGACCATGTGGAGCGAACGCCAATTCTAGCCGTGCGAGGGCTAATATTAAAACAACGACGGGCCGTAATTATCATAGAATTCCAAAGAAGCACGGCCCTTAATTAGGCCACACAGGATCCCTCCTTATAAAGTATGGATGTAATAAATAAGCCATTAGACGAGCGCTAACAGAGCAGGAAATAAAAGCAGCGGCAGGAGAGGGCCGACACGATGGCCCCGGCTCCGAGCATGATGGAGTGTGATGAGGAGGAGTGGGGCCCGAGGGTGAGCAGAGTCCATCCTAATTCCTCCTTTAACTCTTCTCTCTCCACAGATCTTCTCAGCTTGCTGTAGAGCTCCTCCAGCAACAGGAAGAGGGTCCAGCATGGCCTCGGGTCATAAATATGTCCGGACAGGAGAAAAGTCATAAACCTGGTAGCGCAGGACCACAAAGAAACCATTAAACCTGGAGCTGGTGGACAGATAAGATCCAGGTGTTCATAACAACATTATGATTTTTATCATCAAGGTGGCCGTTACAGGACAGTCAAAAGGTCAGGGGAGAAGCAGTAGGACTTCAGAACCTTCTAGAGAGCTTACTTCATATATCATGCCTGAATACCATTAACATCTTCATCAGTAAATCTGAACTGTCATTAAGGAGATCAAAGGCAGTGGGTGAAATGGATGCTTTTTAAACTTTAGCAGCAATAGATAAACATTTCACACTGTCACCAAAGCGGTGCTAAACATCTGAAATGTGGAGACATGTTGCAGAAAACGCAGCTCCATAACTGACAGACCTGTGTTTTCCAGCGGCAGGAATCAAGCCATAGAGTCACAACATTGGGATCCATTGCTGCACCTTCTGATCCGGTCCGGTTTGAGCCCCAAACTTGATGAAGTCAGGTCTGTTGGTTACAGGGATGCACTCTGGTTTCTGGCCAGAGGTGGCAGAAGAATTAAAGATCTTTATTTAAGTAAAAGTACTACTAATCTCATAAAAAGTATGGCATACATTTTACTCTAGTAGAAGTATAAAATTACACCCCACTAAATGTAATTCCAGTGAAAAATAAATAATGATGCTTTAAAAAAAAGTCTTTCTAACTCAATTGTTGAGACAGAACGTCTTTCAGATATGAAGAACCAAAATATACAAAAATCTACCAAAAATAACTAGACATGTTTGGGGCTTGCTGGGGGCGAGCCTCTGCACCTGTGTGCTGGTGATTGATGAGACCTGGCGGGTAAGGGTGGTAGCACCCACAGGGGCACATTAGGCCTACACTATTTACCATCCCTGTCATTACCTCGGACCTCCTGGTCCTACATCACCTTCCCCTCTTTGCAGGAAGGGAGGTACCAGCTGGCCCTGAGGGACGCTTCTGCCGAGGGGCTATCGCCAAGATGGACTGGCTGCCAGATGTGGGTGCGCAGCGCGAAGGGAGTGTCATAAGTATATATCAGTCTGAGTGTCGGGTGCCCCCACATTACAAAATGTGCAGTATGATTTGAGCGATTTAAGTTATGATGCACCAGTTTTTTATAATAGATGAGAGCAAAGTGTCCAGTTTTCCCTGTTCAGGGTTTTGAGTCTGCAACAACTTTCCCTGGCAAACACAGGGCACAGGTTGGACGTAGTCTGAGCCAGAACACAGAGCCTGTTGCATCTGCACTGTGCAATTTGTTGCCTGGAGGACACTGTCTGGACTCGAACCCAGGTCCTCACACTATTAGTCCTTTACCCTATGATTCATATAGCATCCATAATATGCATTTAAACAGGAACAGATTAGAGAGCAGAAGTTTGAGTTCCTGAAAGCTCGTCTCAGCCTGACGCTGTTCTGCATCATACTTATTAAAGGCAGCTCCGAAGTTTGAATAAAATCTCATAACTATGAAATGATCAAAGTCCTCCTAAAGGAACCCTACAGTTTTATTACTTTTACAACTGCGTGCCGTTACGAATGTCCGTCTCCCCACGCCAGCTATAAGAACGGCAAGGTTTATTGGCCGACGAATGGAATCGAGAGCAGAACTTGACGATGATTACGGCAATAACTCTCGCAGATACTAATTACAAATGGCTGTAAAATAAGTCAAAGCGCTCGTGCTAATGAATACACGCGGGACCTATTGTTAAAATCCATTAACAACCTTCTATTTCTTCCTCTTTTATTTTCCCTTCCCTCCTTCCACACCAGTGTCATCCTAAAAGGCCGAGCACAACAAATACGACTTTTAAAGGTCATGACGCTGTCAACATTTCCATAGTAAATTATTAATTATGAATGAATTAACCAAGTTGCACACTTGAAAGAGAAAAGAGGAGGAACTTATTTAAAAGTTTTATTAATTAGATCCATTTGGGATTCGTTCAATCATAGACGATCTTTAGCCCTAATTAAAACCAAGGATGGTTGCAAGTTCTTGAAGAAGCATGGTGATTCTCTTTCTGCATCAGTCAAGCAGATTGTTTCACTGTGACACCTCTTTCATGAAACCTGGGATCTCAGCTGGGAACGTTTATTTTATAAATGGATGCAACCATGGTGCAAGTGGATAGTGCAACTGCTTTGCTGCTCCAGAGCTCCCGGTTCGATTCCAACATTGGATGCTGCCTGGGTGGAGTTTGCTTGTCCTCTACATGTCTGTGTGGGTTTACTCCGGTACTCTTGTTTCCTCCCACAATGCAAAGACATGCATTTGATTAATTGGTTGCTCTAATTGGCCTAGTATGAATGTTTCTGAATGTGTCTGAGCATCGATGGACATGCAGGCATGTGGCAGTGAAGGAGTGAAGGAGGCTGGGTAATGTAGTGCAGCAGAGCTGTAATCATGGCATAAACAAACAAACTTTGGGTTCCATGAACCGCTCAGGATACAACGCCCACATATACTGGGATTTATGTTTCAAATACTTGAGTTGGGTGGCACGGTGACACAATGGTTATCTCAGCCTGACCATTACGTGTGTGGAGTTTGCATGTTCTCCCTTTGTCTGTGCAAGGCTACTAAAGGTTTTGACCTCATCTCCTACTGCAGATCACAGAGCCATTGCTTATTTTGCTGGTACGTTCTGCCGATGTAGTCCATGGCTGTTCTGCAGGCTAGGCCTCTGTGCTCTTCGTAGGAGGAGGACTCAGCTCCATATCTTGGACCGCTGACAGGCTTTCAGGCCAGACCCGAAGTTCTGGATGAACCCATGCAAATACTTCCTCATTTTTAATCCTGTCATTCTGTGTCTTTCAGGACCATTAGAGAAGTGCCTGTTACTGCTGACTCCAGTTTGATTGTTTACCTCTGGACGAATGGTTCAAGGGAGGCATTGTTCTTCGAAACGTTAGATCACATTAAAAAGATGGATTTAGTGAGAAAGTGGTGTGTGTACCTGCTGTGTAAATGAAGCCAAAGTGGCAGGAAGCCAGACGACCCGTTGGCAACGTAAGGGGAGATCAAATTAAAATCCATAGATGAACCCCAAACTCTGAAGCTGTGAGGAACCAACAGAACCACCAAAATGCTCCTGTGATTTCTATCTTAATATCTGGTCAGCCTCAGAATTACTGGCATCCCTTTTAAAGACTGGACCAAAGTGTACAGACTTTCATAAGCCAAGCAATGAGATGTAATGGATTTCTGCCTGGAAGTGGAACCAAGTCCATTTGGAACCAATGTACAGAGATTCAAGAGCCAAACATTTCTAAAGATTTGTAGGAGATGGCTTTTACCAAATGTGCAGTTTGACACGATCTTCTTGTCACTACACTATTTGGAAGGCACGTCAGAGGAAGGCTTTTATTTACCCACAATGTAAGTGTTTGGAGTTTTATGGCCTCTAAAGACACAAATCAAGCTTTAACAGTGTATCTGTTGTAAAAATAACAAAGTTGTTTAATAGAAAATAACCGAATCCCCACTGTTCAGTATGGAGCGTCTGTGTTGTTGCTGTTTTTTTCCGTCTAAGGATCTGGAATCCTTGTTGGGAGATATGACATCAGGGCCTTAGTGAAGATTTGTAATGAAAATCTGTCTTCTTCTGGCGAGAACTACAACTGGGCCGTGTTTGGATCTTCCAGCTTGATCCAAAGGACACTGTTGTGAAGCAATTACACTAGCTTACCGCAGGGTTGCCACCACCCGATGAGGATTCCTTGGCAGACTGCACAGGCTTGTTGTAGATCAAACTGTTCTAACAAAAGGCCAGATTTGTCTAATTCTGTCGGCATGCTTCTGCCTCGCCATCCATATCCTGCTCGCTGCCGACTCCCGGGACGCCAAACTCGATGGGGCAGGCGGCTTCTAATAAAAAGTAGTTGACATTTTAATTGCATTTTTTTTCATCAAGTAGTAATCTGCAAGATGGGCTCAGGGTCTCTTCGGAGGCCCATAAGGATGATGTTATGATCAGTAATTTCTTTGATAAACACTCCAACCCCCCATTGATCCACATCGTGTTTGGTGTTTGGTGCAGGTTTGATGCAGCTGTTCTTGGGGCTCTTCTTTTAAAGCCATCTGATTGGTGAGTCCTGATTCTGTTACAACTGAAAACAACACTAGAGACTGTGGAAAATAACTGAACAATCATAGTAAAGTGCATTTGACCATAAAGATAAGGGGTTTTTTTTGTTTTTTAATCTACTTTCTGTGCAGCATCATGCATTTTAGATGAACTCAACAGTTATTTGTCTTTTATAAATATCATTTAAACAATATACAACTCCAGATGAGTGCATGAGAAAATGGGAAGAAGATTGGTCAACAAATGTATGAGAAAATTATTGAAATGTTCCTCAAAGAACATTCCTCAAAAAACAATGTTCCTCAAAGAAAGATTGGAAAGGGTTTACATATTTGTTCTTCTACAGTGCATAATATCCTTAAATGATTCAATTAATCTGGAGGAATTTCAGTCTGTAGAGGGTAAGGGCTCTAGCCTAAACTGAAGAGCCTTTGATGGACTCCCTTCTCACTTGGGTACATGCTCACCCCCAACGATCCTGACCAGTAAATTAAAATGTGTAAAAATGTGGAGAGCTTTAAGTATAAAATAATTTTCATTCATTTTCTATACCATTGTGCTATCTAAAAGCAACACAGGGTGCTCAAACATTAGAGAGACATCCAAACTCCACACGGGCAGCAGAACCGGGTCAGCATTAAGCACTGTGCCACCACAAAAATAAAAAAGAACCTTATTCCTAGACCATCAGAAGCTGGACTTATGGAACATCCCCATTAGATCATTTGTGCAAAAGATTGAAAATCTGAAAATGTTTAGCAGAGCAGAGTCGAAAGTCTCAGGACAGCAAACTAAATAAGAATAACAGTATTTCTATAAATCCCTCAAATTTGGTCAACGCATATGAAAAGATTTAAGAGAAAATCTGTGATGTCACAGTTTCTGTTTGGGTACAAAGATCTTTTAGGTTAAACCAGGCCAAGGTGACTGAAGGTCTAAATTTTCTTTGTTCAATTAAAGCTCTATAAGCTAATAAGCCTAATAAACCCATGTCACTTGGTTTATTAAAGTGGTTTAATAAACAATAAAGTTGTGTCACTTTGAAAGGAGTAATGCTTTGTAATCAGTAATGCTTTGAGCGTATGTAAGAAATGTAATGGATTATTTAGTCACACTAATCTGTGAAGTACACCAAGTCAGATCCGCTCCCTCTGTGGGACTCACATCAGGCTGCTGAGATATCGGACGGCTCTGGGTTTCTCCAACATGGACCAGCAGCCCCCGGGCGACTTAATGGCTTTTAGTTATGAGCGGAACTAAACCAATATTTTTAACTGTACTGAGCAGAGATTCAGCATCACACCAACTGATTACTTTCCAAACAAGGTGTCAGAAATTAAATAAAAAGCTTAAAGGGACAAAAAAAAAAAAAAGATTTTAAATACAGTATATTAAAATATTTGTAATACCAGAGGAAGAAAGACAAAACACAACAGTCCGTTAAAAAAACCTTGAAATCTTTTTCCATAATTAGAACTTATTATACTACTATACTGTGCCTGATATATTTTCCTGTTTATAAAAATGATTAATTTTAATAATAACAACAACAACAACAACAACAACAACAACAACAATAATAATAATAATAATAATAATAATAATAATAATAATTATTATTATTATTATTATTATTATTATTATTATTATTATATTTTTAATAAAATGTTTTACTACTAATAATAATAACAATTTAAATTGAAAAAAAACTTGTACATTTTCTGTGTTGGTAAAAACTGTTTTTAATAATAATAATAATAATAATAATAATAATAATAATAATAATAATAATAATAATAATCATCATCATCATAATCATAATAATAACAAACATAATAATAATAATAGCAGGGCCAATTATTTTTATTATTATTCTGTTTTTAATAAAAATGTTTTAATAATAATAATAATAATAATCATCATCATCATCATCATTATCATCATCAGCAGTATTATTATTTATTGAAATTGTTTTTCTCAATTACTTTGGGACAATTTTTTATTTAATTGCAGTTGCTATACAATGAACTGTTACTTTAACTTGAAAAATGTTCTAATTTTTTTAGGTTTTTACAATCATAAGTGATATCTACTTTTTCACAAAAATATGTCAGATATCGACACAAATATTTTTGGTTTTAATTGTTTAATATATTATTTTCAACATAATGTAATTTAAGTGTAATTTAAATTACTTTTAATTATAAAAATGTATTTTTATAATTTAAGCTTATTCATTTTTATCTATGAAACCTTTATGCAAAAACAATTTCTTACACATTTCACATTTTTTGTTTGTTTTAAAACACATTTTAATGTAACCGACTAGTTGTAAATATAAAAATGCCTTTTATCTAAATTTTTATCTAATAATTTTTGAAACTAATTTTATCAAGTATAATAACTGGTTACTGATGTGTTGTTTTAAGAATCAAAGCACTATTTAAGTAATCAATTAAAAATAAACATAAATTGTATTTCACAGCTTCGTCCTCGTCCTTTTCCTCCCTCTCAGAAGCATAAAAGATTTCTGCATTTGAATGGAAGTTGAAATCCAAGATCTTTCAATTATCTTTTTTTTCCCTCCCCATACGTCTCTTTAATATTTTTTTCTTTTCGGTTTAAATTGGATATGATCTCAGAGGAAATAGTTATCATTTTAATGACAGTCTCCATTCATTAAAACCCTCCTATTCTCCCCGAGTTTCTCTCCCAAGGCCTGCTGCTCGAAAGGAGGCCTCTCTCTCTCACACACACACACACACACACACACACACACACACACACACACACACACACACACACACACACACAC
>JAVSBU010000063.1:3842172-3853315 GCA_033118015.1 Loricariichthys derbyi | reverse complement strand
TGTGTGTGTGTGTGTGTGTGTGTGTGTGTGTGTGTGTGTGTGTGTGTGTGTGTGTGTGTGTGTGTGTGTGTGGTTCACACTCCCAGCTGGTGGATGATGTCGTTTAAAGCCGGGCATCAGAGCACCGTGCCAGCCGTAAGCTATAGCAGGGATGTGAGGGAGCAGGCGGATCAAAGAGAAAAGTCTGAGGTCGATGAAGACTCAAAGTTTCAAGGTCGAAGCACTAAAGCAGGTTAAAATGGTGTAAAATCTGAACACAGGCTCTCAGGACTGGACCCTGGATGAACCTTTTATCAGGCACATGTTGGCAAAATCCCATTCATAATAACAATGCAGAGGATCCGAGCTTATTTACATGCTCATTAATAAGAAATGGGATAGACCAGCATGTAATCCAGGCCTGCAGAGAGTGGATGTAAGCAGCACTGGACTAAATAACAGAAACAGTAAAGTGACCTTGAAGTGGCTACACACAAATCAGAAGAAGTGAATTCTTTAGGTTGATGCCAATGAACAGCTTTATCAGGTGAGCTGATATATATATGACATGAGCAAATGTAAAACATCATGAGGTAACTAACAGAGTTATGTGGGTATATGAGGAGGAGAATCAGTCTTAACCTAAAACTTAACTTTTCAGGGAAACTTTCTCAAACGTCTTGGCATTAGGGTTAGGGTTTAGGGGTTAGGGTTAGGAGAGGAGAAGTAATAGTATTAGGGGTTAGAGGGTTTGGTGTTGGGATTTTGAGTTAGGGTGAGGGTTAAGGGTTAGGGTTAGGGTTTAGGGTTATGGTTTAGGGGTTAGGGCTACGAGATGTAATGCATTAGGGTTAAGGGTTAGGTGTTAGGGTTAGGGTTAAGGGTGAGTTCTAGGGTTAGGGTTTAGGGGTTGGGGTTAGGGTTATGGTTAGGAGAGGAGATGTAATAGTGTTAGGGGTTAGGGTTAGGTGTTAGGATTTAGGGTTAGGTGTTAGAATTTAGGGTTAGGTGTTAGGATTTAGGGTTAGGCGTTAGGATTTGGGTTTTAGGCGTTAGGATTTAAGGTTAGGGTTAGGTGTTAAGATTTAGGGTTAGATGTTAGAATTTAAGGTTAGGGTTAGGTGTTAGGATTTAGGGTTAGGTGTTAGAATTTAGGGTTATGGTTAGGTGTTAGGATTTAGGGTTAGGCATTAGGATTTAGGGTTAGGTGTTAGGATTTAAGGTTAGGGTTAGGTGTTAGGATTTAGGGTTAGGCGTTAGGATTTGGGGTTAGGTGTTAGGATTTAAGGTTAGGGTTAGGTGTTAGGATTTAGGGTTATGGTTAGGTGTTAGGATTTAGGGTTAGGCATTAGGATTTAGGGTTAGGTGTTAGGATTTGGGGTTAGGTGTTAGGATTTAGGGTTAGGCTAGGGTTAAGTGTTAGGATTTAGGGTTGGGTTAGGTGTTCGGGGTTAGGGTTAGGTGTTAGGATTTAGGGTTAGGGTTTAGTTGAGGCTCTCTGATATAGATACACCATCTGTAGTTCAGTCTTGACAAAAAAACAGGAGCTTCACAATGCATGGCAACACTGACATAAAGGAACCTGAAGAGTGAACTTTCAGCATATAAACAACATCTGGTCTTATTCACGATTGTCAACTAAGAAATATAAAGCCTTTTTACATGAGTGAAACAGTTACACCCCATGGTGCATTAACATATAAAAATTATACATAAAATCTGGCATGTGAAAACATTTGGCCACCTTTCCAGATGATGCCTTAGTGGTTTTGTAACATATTAAGGCCTTTTCAGATGGAATCTGATTTAAATCTGATCTCGTTTAACCCACGCCATCATTCACACCAAGTCCGAAACTGACAGACTGTGTAAAATATTTAATTATTGTGTATTGTACAGAAAATGAGGCTGACCAATCAGAGATCTGTTGTCGGGCAGAACAGCTCATCCTGCTAGTATCAGAGCACAAGAGCTTATATGTCAAGCAACACGCTGACTATAAAAATGTGGAGGTTAATGCCCTTAGAATATAATTGGCTTGTTAATGATTCATTTAAGTTTGTTCCCTGTGGAGATTGTTGACCTAAACATGCCATTTGTTTTGTTAGTGTGATGATGTGTTTAGATTTTGACCAGGATAAAGTGCTCACTGAAATTAATTAGAATGATCTACTTAATAAGTAGTGCAGCTCCAGAGACGTTCTAGAGGTCCTGGGTTCAAATCCTGGATGTGGCTTGCTTCATGAAGGTCGGATAGTGAGTCTTTGGTCTTCGGATTTGCACCAGGTTCAGAATTCTTGGTTGGGCTCCAGGTTCTACCCCATGACCCTGTCCAAGATAAGCAGAGGTAAAACATCACATTTTGCTTTTTCTTAGCTTATAGCAATCACATGGAATTGAGCATCGCTTTTCATGAATTGTTATGAAAGACAGGTTGGACTAATGAATCTTGGGACTCTTCTCACTGGTAGCTCGGTGATGCTGGTTTTCATTGTTTTCTTTTTATTAACTTGGTGCCTTTGGCCACCTTCTTCATTCCTACTATGAGCTTGCTTAGCCGTAATTGCTCGACTTGGATCGAGCTCTCTTTTTCACTCTAAAGTCTTTTCACTTTGATCTGGGAGTCTTTGCAGGCTCATTGACTGTAATGAGATCTGGAGAATCCATAAACACTGCTGGGATTTAAGCGCCAGCCGGAAAAACTCAGAGCTGGGAATCAGCTGCATTTCACGGACGGCGCGAAACAAAATAAGGGCGTAAAAAAGGAAGCTCTTGGATGAGTTGGCACGGGTTTGCTTTGCCCTCCTTCCCACCAGAGACAGTGTTAATTTCCCTGCAGTCTGGATTTCCAGCATGGATGGGGGGATTCACAGGATGAAATTTTGGCACGGACATTTCTGGACATATTTTCATACGAGACCCGTCCCATGGTGAGCACTGCCTCTATAATCTCTTGCCCTGACAAGCGTCCAGAGTGTCCTTCATTTGCTCAAGGGCTTCATCCCCATTTTTCAAATGACCAGCAGCAACTTCAGGATTTCAGAAGATGCTTTACTGGGTCAGGATTTTTTCTGGGCCAAAGTTACCTCTGATTGTGACCCAACATCCTCCTCCACTCGGATATCATTAATGTACAGAAGACATATTGGGCTATAAAAGCTACAGACAGCAGATTTCTGCCAGAAAATCTCTATAAAAATATCTCCTTCAGCCACGTCCAACCAAATTACAGAGAGCGAAGGGGTGGCAGAGAGCAGATTTTAATGAGGGCAGGACTTCACTTGATTATGCAGGTGTAATCATGTTAAGCGAAATCAGTTTGGATGGAGTGTGAATGGATATCTGAGCTACTTGTTAGATAAAATAAGAATGAAATAAGGAAGTGGGATAAGAATAGAGGCACGAGGTTCACCCTCACAATCCAGCCTCACACTCTAATCTCACACATTGATGGACGTTCCTTCACTTCTGGGATGGGAGATGAATAAAGCTAAAGTCTCTCTGACAGGGTCTCATCTCAATTGAGCCAGAAAGCCTCAACTTTTCTCAGTGCCAATTAGTGGCTCGCTCTGTTAAATGATTTAAAAAGTCGGGGTTTACCCGGTCCTGCCGATCATCACTTATTCACACTGCGAGCACCATTTTGTGCGAACACGCCGCCTGAGGTAAATTAATTTACTCCAATTAGCAGCGACTGTCAGTGTGCATCAGCATCTCTGCTGCTGTTAAATGTCTTACTGGAAGCCAGGAGAGGAATAAAGAGGAAAGGCAAAAATCAAACAAATAAACAGACAGAGAGAGAGAGAGAGAGAGAGAGAGAGAGAGAGAGAGAAATGCTTTTTTTAATCTTAAGTTTTTGTCTAAAGCAACTGCAAAAGCAAAGGAAAGAACAAGAAAGCGAAGGACATAGAGTATAACAAAGAAACAAAAAGACGTATGAGATAACATGTAGTCCATGACTTACGATAAGAATACATTCTGACAAATCCATCATAAGTACATTTTGTCACAAACCAAGGAGTTTAATAGTGTGTATATTAATACTATACTATGCCGTGATGTTTCCTCACTACAATTCCCAACAGGCATCACTCAAAGTGCACAAATGCAGCGTTCCAAATCAGAGGGGAGCATCATTAACAAAAAGCTTATTTTGTAATAAAGCATTGAATAGCTCATGTCATTTATTGAATAATGTATTGAAAGGGAAAAACTACACAATTATTATGTGACCACTGCTTTTCCTCACTACATTTCCCAGCATTCATCACTGCCACCATGTCACTCCATATGTGACGCAATGAGTACGGTTTCTGCTGAATGTCTATTTATGTTTATTAACATAAGTCACATTGTAAAGTTGAAATATTGTAAATCGGGTCATAGTTATGCAAATATAGAAAACACAGATATATAGAAGAGACAAAAATGAGAAAAAATAAAAAATAAAGTGCAAGAAAGAAAAAAGAACAAAAGAAGTTGCATATTGTATATATTAAATTGTAGAGACCAAATGACCCCATAAGGATAAAAAGAGATAAATGTGTGGTAATTATTTTCTCCATATTTTAATCCTGTTTCTTGTGGGTCAGGGCCATGGGAGCTCTGGGACTCAGAGAACACAGGACACGGCAGTAAATAGGCCCTGGATGCCGGGATCGGTTAGCGTCCCCTCCCTCAGACACAACCAATCATGTCCACTAATGACCCAGAGTCCTGAAGTGGAAGTTTAACCTATCAGACATGAATGAATGAACCCTCTGAATGATTATCGTGCAGATCTCCATTACTTGGCAGTTACTTTAGCCTCGGCTGGGCTTCAACAGTAACACATGTGAAACTATAAATGATTTCTGGCGCAGGACTTTATGTTTAAATGCAAAACAAAGTAGAACATGTTGTAGAAGCTTGATGTAATAAGCTCGATTTTTGACAGGATCCCTATCTGAACTAAGAAGGTGTTTTGGCTCTGATTGATCCTGTGGGTGGTGTGATCAGATCGTGGTGTGGTTAGAGCAGCAATCTGCTCGTTAAGTGTTACGACCCTCACCTGTAGATCGTTAATGAGAGAGCATAAAGAGGAAGAGAGTTTAAGAGTCCGGTTGGTCAGGGACCATGGTGTTGTGCTCCAGGGCTCATTTAAGTTCATTTAAGCTCCAGAGAAAAAACAAGATTTTGAAAAAGAACAACTCCAACAAAACCAGATTAGACGAACAATTTCAAAGTGGTTATTTTGTGGCCTGAAAGTTTTGAAAAATTTTTTTTTAAATAGCTTATGCATTTATACTTAATACCCTTTTCTGAGTAACATGTTTTGTGTTTTGTGGTCGGTTTGTGGTAGCACAGCTGGTCTCTTCAGATGGTTACTCCATGTGAAGTGGTGCATGTATAATGTTCGCTAGATGCTCCATTCTTATATTGCTTCACTCCGGAAAGGATTTCTAACCATTATGCTTTGGATTTATGATTTCAAACAGTTCAGAGAGCTCACAGTCCCTCACACCGCTCTGAGACTGAAATGCCACACCATAAGACTGAGCTTTTCACTGATGGTGATTTATTACACGTAATTGCGGCAGTGATTTGTGTTGCTTACATCCTGGATAACACCAAACGAGGTGCGATTCCAAAAGTTCAAATTCAAATGTAATCAAATGCATCTGCTGAACCAGCTGTTAAGATACTGTAATGTTAGAATAATGTCAATATGGCAGGACCTTTAACAGCTCTGTACTAGAAACGGGACGGTCCTGATCTTAGAACTGAGGAGAGCTGTGGGTTTAGAGCTTAAGTTCCCCTCAGTTGCAAACTCAGCTGTTGTAATTAAACTAGTTTGCATGTTAGTGTGAGGGTTCTGAAAAACCACAGTTCATATGGCATGCATATATGCAAAGCATCAGCTTTGATAACATTGGAATTTAAAGGATGACCTCGAAAGGCTTTTAAAGCTTTTAATTGAAAGTACAAATTAAAAGAAGTCATAAGTTTAAGCAAGCTTTAAAGAGCAATGCTTTCAAAAACAGCGCTTGTTCTTGCAACTGTGCTTAAGAAAAGAATTCTTAATCAATTATTCAAAGGATAATTTTCCTTAATGTTTTTCTTAATGAATGACTTTTCTTTCTTAGGACACTTTTGTGAATCCAGTCCTTGACAGTGTGGAAGAAAATTAGGATGCACCATGTTTACCTGTTTGTAAATGACCACTGTTCAGTTGCAGTACAGGTAGAGGCTGTAAATCCTGTTTAAGGTCAGGTATTATTTACACTCACTACATTTAAGTGGGAAAAATTGGCCAGTGAATCCGATCATTCATCCTCAGTAAACATGATGGCTGAACTTTAAACATCAGTTTGTCAGTGAGCACCACTTGCACTGAGACTCACATTAGAGCAGCTATTCTAAAGCTGATGTGAGAACAAGCCAAACTTCAAACACAATAACCAGAGACAAATCCTGAACGCTGTTTGGAACAAACACTGCCTGCAGTGCCACAGTTCATGTAGAGGCTATAAAACTTGAGGAAAAAACTTTCAGGGGGAAAACGATATAGAAAACAAAAAAGAAACTAAAGCGATCCATCATATTGCATTGGCAGCCATGTGACCTAGTTGTTGACTGTTTCTCTTACACTGATGGACAAGGATGATCTAATAGCAGCATTGTGTGACTGTAAATATATTTTATTTATTGCTCATTTTTGTAAAGAATCCTCTTGAAACAGGGTTTGACATCCGTACGTGATTGACTGCCATTAGCCGAGCATAAATTACACCGCTTTGCCTTCCAGCACTGATCGTATATTCAGTGCTTGAAACCCGCTCTGACCCTCGACCAACCCAGCCATTTGTATCACCCCTAAATAAACCTGATGTTTTGTATCCATGACCAATTCAATCCCAGGTGCTCCTGGCCTAATGGTTAAGTTGAGATCACCTCCAGACGTTCCAGCACCATTTGTTCAAGTCGATCCAAACTGCAGGGCTTGTTAGGGAAATGCTAGTAATGCAGATATGAGCTCATGCTAAGAAGCTGCAGCTGGATTGTGGATCCGATTACAGAGAATCGACAGACCTGGACAAATAGCAGCACTGAACCCTGGGAAAAACAGTCAGACCTTGGGCGTATGCCAAACGCTCTTTTGTATTTAGTAAAAGGATTTTTATTAGAAATTGTTGCAACACAGCCATATACTTCCATCGATTAAGGATTTACCACCAGAATATAACCCCCAGAAAATGCTGTCGATGTGCTGTAAATTTCACAAAACTGATCTGTAATATTTGCAGTCGCCATTAATTTATGGAGATTGTAACACCTACACATTATCAATGTAAAAAATGGTATTAGTATTTTCACGTGGATTCCTTTTGTAGAAAGTATTGAAAGCTCTCTCCATCCTCTCATTATTAGAATCACATCACATGAATTCTGCTCATTCTATTATTAATATAGCATGCTTTGAAGCTGGTAGAGCGTGTCTTTGGTTTTCTCGCAGAATTTAACGAACGTTCAAAGCTCTAATTTCTAACTAATTTTAAATAATGGTCACATCTCTCTCCAAAGACAGTTAATGTATACATGTAAATGATGATATACTAATGTGGCTTGAGGCTGATTTTCAGACCACACAAGCTCTATCCAGTTCAAAGCAAACATGAGCTCAAATCCAATTTGAGCTCCCTGTCTAAACATAGTCTAAATGTCAGAGGCATGGGTGTTGTTAGACCACTTTTACTGGGGCACTTGCCCCAGTGTGAATCTGCTGTGCCCCAGTAAAAAAAAATTTCAACTACCTCATATTTTGTAAATTATTCATTTACACTCTATTCTGAATTAAAACTAGGACAGCCAGCAAACAGAAAATACAAGCTTCCTCTTTGAACAGAAAGCCACAACGTTTATCAACTGTAGTTACCATAGCAACACAAGCGTGCACGTCCCAGAGAATTCAAGTTTGACGCACTTACCAAGCAAACACGAACACTGCTTTTTATGCCTTTATAATATGAATGTAATGGTAGGTTAATGAATGGATAAAAGATGTAAAGTTTTTATGTGTGATATATTATCATCTGACTCTTCTGTGGATGTATAAGGCTTATTGCTTTATTAAACCTAGGGGTAAATTTTTAGGTTTTCCTGAACACCTCATAAATCACTTTCCAAGAACTAGGGAAAACAACCTTAAATAAAAACTTGAACTAAACCAGGATTAAGATAGTACAAAATGAAATAAAATATGGACCAGGAGGACTTTAAGTCTAAACCAGGATACAAATCAGGTCAAAAAAATATATAACAATTAAGGGTGGGCTGAGGGGGAAAGGGAAAGAATTGGTGTTGGTTGGGCCGCGGTGGGAGCTGGGGGTCCTGTGCACCAGTAAAGCTTTAGGTCTAGGAATGCCCCTGGTCAGGAGGGTTATCAGAACCACTTTAGCGGGACACACACACCAGCAAAATGTTGCCATGACTCATTGAAATCGCATTAGTAAAAAGTCAATTTTATGCTGGATAGCTGTGCAGAACTACATGAGACACAATGTAAATTCATTGCAGGCACTACATTTCCCACAATGCACCAGAATCCATCTAAAAGCTTGAGCCGCTCAGCTTTTGTCGGTTTTTCACAGCAGCAAATATTTCAAAGAATGTGCTGCTCACCCTTTAGTGGTTAACAAGCTTATTTTTAATCCCCCTACAACCGATTGGCAAGCAGAGGGGTACAGCTGTGCCCCTCTAAATCCTGTATGCCCAAGTACAGCACATCATTTGAAATGTTATGTCCCTTTTAAAGTTAGGAAGCAGTTTCCCGAGATGAGTTTCACCTTGGGTGTTACATTTAAACTTTTAGGTTTAAGTGAACATTTTCCCTCATTAACCTTTTAACAGGTGTAACGCGAGGAGAGAGTGTAAAACACGCACCAGTAAAGGGTCACACCAACTCATCCGTGTAACGGCCCTCATCTGGCCACCACACACACGTTTCTGCACCCTGCCTCCGTTTCCAGAGATGGTTTGGTACTGATGGTTGCCACATGTCCGAATGTGTGTGTGTTTAAATCCGTGTGTTGTCATGCACCCTATAAAACCGTCACTTCTAATCAAGCGCGATCGGGACACTCTTACAGAGCAATCGTAAACCACGTCTCGGGATGTTCTGAGATCTCTTTTCAGAAGGAGCTAGGCTCTTCGAATGTGTAAATTTCAGCGACTGCGGTTTTTTTTTTTTGGCTAAAGCGTGCACATGGAAGCATTAAAGCCCTCAATGGAAACCTTATGGAACTCTCTGTTCAGAGTGTATAAAACAATACAGCTGTTTTGTTTAATACCTCTTTTATATAGTTCTTGCCTGTAATTCAGTGATTAGTATAAAGACTAGTGATTGAAATGGAGCACAAGTGCATTCCCATGCTCAAAGATCCTCCTGATGGAAATAAGAACTGCAAAGAATGAGAGTCACTAAATTCTGTCCTGGATATTAAACCAACAGATGTTTGTTCTTTTTTTACATTTATTTACCAAACAATAATGGACAGGTTTCTCTCAAAGGCTAAACTAATGGGCTATTGAGCAGAAGAGTCCCAGAACTACCAAGCTGCCACTGCTGGGTCCTGAGCAGGTTCCTTAAAGCCAGAATTATACCTTCTTGTAAATGTAACCTCAGCCCAATTTCTGCACTAAAATACTTTTATTGTTTGTACTCATAACCTGCTGTTTCTATAGCGCGACCCCGTCCCGCTGCGATATCATGCCGGTTAATGCTTTGTTTAATGCAGCAGGTTCCGGTTCTGTTGAGGGTTCTCGCTGTCAAGCCTAGAAATTGCCCATAATCCTTCATTAACAATCAGAGGGATGAGCTGAGACCTTCTCACCATAGCACAAGTTGAGACGATATGAATTCTTCCCTCACCACCATCTATCACAATAAAAGCGAATGCAGCTCATTACTGCAGAAACACACTGCCGCTCCAGCAAGGGCAATTTGGTCCTCCCCAAAAGAGGCGTGGGAATTTTTAATACTGCGGCGTGGAGAGCGCAGGGGGCACCCTGGGACCCACTTCAGCTACTCATCAATCTGCTACGCACACGCACTCCCCTATGGACTACAGTGCAGATAAATACAGGAAACAGACTTTCCAAAACAATGTCCTCTCGCCTTTATTTCAGTAGAAAGATCAAACAAACGGTTTTAACACCGCCTGCTTAAATCAAGGTTTCAAAAAAACAAAGCATACGATGTGTCTGAGGCTTTCATCATGCAGAGGATCTTCATTTACGCTTCTGATTTGGACCCAATAAAATCAGTCCAGGTTCAGTTCAATTAAAGAAGAACAGTGCTGATATTAAGGGCGCTGCAATGGACAACCCAACCAGAAAATCAGGAAATTACTCTTATTCATAATTATTACACTTACTGGTGGAGATGTATGAAAAGTGATTGTTAGCTCAAGGCTGAGAATTTAGGAAGCACAACCTTCTGTGTGATGAGGAAAAAACTGATGTGTCCAGAACTAAATTCAATTCATTAACTACGTTTAAGTAGTTAATTTTTTTCTCCATGCATTAACCGAACTTATCACTGTCAAGGTTCTTATTCAGGTGGGGGTTCCAGGGTCTATCCCAGAACTCACAGGGCTCAGATGAGCATGTATTAGCAGGGCTGGTGTTGAAGGTCATTTTACTTACAGTATGGAAGCATTGCTGACATTTTTACTTATTTGAACATGTATTCAATTAATGAGAGAATACTTTTTTTTTTACATTGTAGCTCTATCAGTCACAGCTTCCTAATCCAAACCGTGTAAAGTTAAAACCATCAAATGTGGTGAGAACAAAGTGCAGGATTTGTTTTGTAACTTAATTCCAAATTGCGTCAGTCTTATTCGAATAGCATAGGAGAATTTCCTCTCAACTGCATTTTTACTCTGTTACATTTTAAATGTTTTTTTCCTAATTATGGATCGCTTCAGTCTGAACCCAGGTATGGTAATATAGCACAGAGCGGAAGTGCGTGTCGTCCCTGGTGGCTTAAGTATCTGAGCCATCTGGTTAGCGTTCTCACAGTCGGCTAGCTTCAGCGCTAAAGCGTGAGTGTGTGTGTGTGTGTGTGTGTGTGTGTGTGTGTGTGTGTGTGTGTGTGTGTGTGTGTGTGTGTGTGTGTGTG
>JAVSBU010000063.1:3816650-3831195 GCA_033118015.1 Loricariichthys derbyi | reverse complement strand
CGTAGGTAAATCCAGCAAGGCGCTACTGGTTAAAAAAAAAAAAAAGAAGAAAAAAAAAGTCAACCTCCAAATGACCAGCGCTTGGGACTTCTAGGAACATTTAGGTTAAAGTTCTAGTGCTAAGGTATTTTACTGTGTTGTTTTAAATAAAAAATAAAAAGATTGTATAAAGATCACAGTCTGTGCTGCTTAAATTACATCAAATCAGTCGGCTTATTTTTGTATTTAAGCAAAATGTCCTTGCACGCTATTTCCAAAACATCCCTACTCTACCACAACTTCCAACAATCTGCAATCTAGTTGCTGCAAAACCTCATTAGGTCAAGTCACATTTTCACACAGAGGACCCTGGATCTGGAACGGTCCAGTTTGTTTATTATTTGATGTTTTATAATGATAAACAGTCCAGTATGTGAAGGCCGAGCTACCACTATTTACAGATTTGGGCAAAGACGTATTTCTGCAGAAAAGTCATGACGAGTTTAAAAGGCCTCACCTGCTGGCAGCTCTCGGAAGCGCAGGTATTCCATGGAACGCGTGGTGACCAGAGGCTTCTGTGGGTAATAGAGCACGTGGGCCAGAGTGTCCATGCGCACGTGGAAGTTGGTGATGTAGACGCCCATAGCCTGCTTCCCCATAGCAGACTGGTAGGTGTTCCTGGGAGACTAGACAGACAGGTACGACACTTAAGTGATGACTGAATTGTTTATAGGCTAAAGAAACAATGACTTATGTGAAACAGAGTAGACTGTGTGTACCTGATTGTGATCAGGGAAAGGAATAATGGATGCACACACTCCCAGGATCATGGATGGATGGATCTCACAGTGGGTATAGGTGGAGCAGTAGGCCACGCCCTTCTCCTGGAGATCATCTGGGGTCATAGCCAGCATTACAGTCTCCTCCTCTAGTGTATCTATATACTCCACCACACCACTGGCCACCAGGTCCTGCCAACTAGACACACCGACCCGGGGATGATGGGAAACTTTAATATGTGAAAGGCTAAAATCTGAGCTACACTTTGAACTTGTGTTTACCTGTAGTTGTTATACTCTCGTTCTTTGAGCTGGTCGATGTGGCGTCTCTTCAGCAGCAGCTTCTGCTTCTCCACGATAAGCAGCGGACGACAAATGCGTCCAGCATCCGTATAAATCCGGATCTCTCGCTCTCTGATGTCACGGATCATCGACACCTAAATATTAAATATGGATTAATAAATGATATGTGCTTTATTCTTAAGGTCACATAAGGCTGGGCAATCAATCAAAAATTATTTGAGACAGACATTCAGAAATATTTAGCAAGAATCTTGACCATGTTTGGTTTTTTTTAATTATATTCACTTTCCTCACTGTGAACGTTCATTAATTTTATCTTTAAAAACACTACTGCGTGTTAAGTCACATGACTCCGCCCTCTCTAGTCAGCAATATGGAAGCGACATAGAGGCAAACTCAAACACTACGCAACTTGTACTAAAGAAAAATGTCTATTGTTTGGACACATTCTGGCTTTAGAGAAGATTATATCAAAGAAAAAAGAAGGCAGATGTAGATACTACATGTACATTTTTTTTAAAATAATCTTTTAGCACTTGGAGCATGATCACGTTCCCGAGTTTGGCTCGATATCACAATGTCTGTGTCAATAACACAACCAGAAACACTACACAATGCAAAAAGGATTCAAGAAGATGGAAAGAAATAACAGACACCATTTTCTTCCATAAAGCAAAGTTTGCAAAAACCTAAAACCTTTTACATCAAAACTAAAATCTTGACCTTCTTCATAAGATGTTTTCACTTCAAGTGGTGCCATGACTGCTCGATAGATTCAATAAATAACCATCAATAGTTAATCTGTGTTTGCTCAAAAGCATCTCATGTTGCCTCACCTCAGACACAATGATGTCCATCTGTCTCCTGAGCTTCCTCAGCGTGTTCATCAGCTGCTCAGGATCTTTATGGATTCCCACCCAGCATCCGTTGACGAAAATCTTTGTGGCACTAAAAAGCAAAATAAAAAAGCTCAGATATTAGTCACATGGTGCTTGGACATCACACATTCAGTGACCACTGAAGTCATCAAACTCTAAACAACCACTTCAGTGGTCTCTTATGGGACAATGCAGGTACTGACTCTGCAATAGCAGCAGGTGAGATCTCCTCCAAGTTCTCCATGCTCCACTCCTCCAAAAATTCCAGGATGGGGGACGGCTGAGAACCTACAGAGATGTACGCCATCAGCGCCAGGTTCTTCACCAGACCTACAGCATGGCCCTGCAAACAAAAACACAATCCAGGAAGTCAGCTGCAATCATGAAGTCACTCAGTTTCCATACGCAAGCCCTGACTGGCAGCACAGGGTACAAGTGGGACTAGCTGTAAATCTAAAACGTGTGTAGTAGTGTGAGCTGATTTTGTGTTTTAGCAGGTCTGGTGCAAGTTGGTACCTCAGGAGTCTCAGCGGGACACACCATGCCCCACAGGGTGTTATGGAGCTGCCTGGGCTTTGCCAGCTTTCCGTCTCTGCCGATGGGCGAGTTCACTCGGCGCAGGTGAGAAAGCGTGGAGGCGAACGTCAGTCTGTTTAATACCTGCAGATATTACATTATATTACACTCAAACCTTCTAATGGAGCCCTATGAATGTAGAGAAATCTTAGTAGCATCCCCCACTGAAGAATGATGTTTAGCAGTAAAATGGGTGAAAACTACCAGAAATCAACATTTCCCTATACCGTCTTTCCAATAAACATCGATAACAATGATATTTCTTAACATATTTTCAAAGTGACAAGTGTTTATAAAAGTCCATAAACTTATTTTTTTAATCTATGTATTTTTCGTTTTTATTGCATAAATACAAGTTTTATTATTTATCAATCAAAGACAAGTGTATAGACAACTCTTTGTTCTCATGTAAGTATAGCGTTTACGGACCGCCTGCTGTGGCGTGCTTCTGATTTGGTGGTAAATGCGATTTAAACAAGTTTTATGAATATTAATAAAGTAATATAAATAAACTCGTCTTTGATTGGCCTATCCAACGGTGTAAACAAAATTTGCATATCACGTCTATAACGCTAGAAAACAGTTCCCAAAATTGACGCTATTTTTTTCATTAACCACTAACATTATTATTAATGTGGTTATATTTATTGAAAGTAGAAGCCATCAGAATTATTTTTTAGCAATTTTACATTTCTTAAAGCAGGTTCTGATAATCGCATTTACAATGAAATAGCACCACCTGCAGGTTTGACCTCGAAGCTGACAGGCAGAGCCACCATTTTCTTTCACCAGCGTTGTGGAAAAACTGCGTTATTATTATTATTAATATTATTAACTGAGCTCATGTATGAAACTTGGATGTTTTCAATCGGTAAATACATTTTATTCTTATTTCTGTGTTATTTAATTTTTATTCGCTTACTTGTTCAAGAAAATTTATTTTTATAACGATCATACCCAGAATGAAACTGATGTAAACTGACAGTTTCTTTTCTGATTTATTTGGTTTCTGGTTCAAAACACTTCTTATTTGTATAAGGAGACAAAAAAAACCACAAAAATGGATTCTGCATGAAAAATTACTATAAGGTGCCAATTTTTAAATAGATATCTTTATTAAAAAAAGTTATGACTAAAAAAAGAAAAATAATCATTGTGCTGGGTCCACGAATCACAGGATTCGCTATTATATTTAATAATGAAAGAAATTCAGTGAAAAGCATAAAAAAACACATTTTATATCTTCATAACTTTTGAACCAGTAAAGATATTTAAAATTTTTTTAAACTATCTTAATTGTCTTTTCAAGGGTTATAAATTGATATATACAAAAAGGATATTTGTATAAAAAATAAAAATGGTGAGGGTTGCTAATCTTCGTTAAGGTGAAGCTGAGTAACACTGGGTGGACCAAATCAGAAAAACCTCAACAAAGCACCTGAGAGACTCCAGCTCGAGCCTGATGAGCCTTTTTGACATCGCCCCAGTTGCCAGTAGCCAGCGAATACTTCAGACCATCTGAGATGATGCGTGTTTTAATAGCCAGCTCCAGGTTGAAGTCTTTCCCCCGGTCGATGAACTTCTGAGCGTACATCCTGATCTCCTTCAGCAGGTTCTTAAACATTCTACAAGAAGAGCTTAGCCTCGTTCATTACATTCAAAAACTTCATAAAAAACTTACAGACATGGAAAAAAGGCTCCATATTCTCACCCTCGGAACAGGAAAGCTAGGAGAGGCCCAGCCAGATCCAGCCTCTTGTTGCCATAATGATCTCTGTCATCCAGCTCTCTTCTGCCCAGAGCCGCCAGCAGCAGCCTGTGTACCATATAACTGAAAGAAAATGGGAGAAGAATAAATTCAGTACAGTAATCCAAACCCTGCTACTTCCCTCCAGGTTCAGTGGTTGAAAAATATGGAAATAAGTTCACCCTAAAAAGTAAGCCTTCTTGGTCTCGCAGAAGTCGGACACACCCACATGGGGCAGCACCTCTTTCTGCAGCACCTCCTTGGCATATTTGATCCTCCTCTCCTTCGTGACTCCAGGTTTGGCGCCTCTGGAGCCGATGAAGTTCAGAGCAACGTTCTGTTCCTGGATCACGAAAGCCTCGTCCAGAGAGGGCTTCACCTAAAGGAGGAAAAATTCCACAACTTCGTGAACCGACCACAGAGCACGTGACCCACCTGTGCACATAAACCAATCAGAAATGAATCAAACAATTAAATGGGATACAAAGCATGATTGTTACCATCTCCATCATTTCAGGGTCGTCAAAGTCGTAGATGATGTGTTCTAGGATGTCTCTGTCAGACACGAAGCCCAGTGCTCGGAACACGATGATGATGGGCACTTCCTGTCTGATGTACGGCAGGGTGGAGACGATCCTCTGACCGATCGCACTCTTTTTAACTCCCTGAGAAGTCAAAGCAGGGTTAGTTAAAGAAGAACTTTAGTGGACCTTCTGGTCCATAGTCCACTAGACTATCACAGTTTTAATTAAATTTTAATTAATTTTATCAGTTTTAATTGATTAAGAGAATCAAAGCCCCATTTTAAAATTTAACGAAATTTAAATGGGTGCAATCAAGTTAAATATAAAATGTTAAAAATAAACAGAAATCCTGTTAAAGTTAAACAAAGGGTAAATTGCAGCGCGGTGGGGTCTGAGGCAGTACCTGTCCTCCTCTGGCCATCATGCTGACCCAGATGGTGCTGGTGGGTCTGGATGAGTTCTCCAGGCAGGACCTGCACTCTCCTGTGTAGGCGTATTTCGAGTCCTTCTTGGCGAACACGTATACTGTGTTTGTGGCCATTTTCTCCTGAGCAATCAGGACCTGCAAACAAAACCAGGCTCAGTTACAGAGACGATTTTTTAATAACTGATTTGAATACATTCAAAACTTTAATATTATAGATTTTAAACTCATGCATATAATTTGTATAACTTAACTATGCTTGAATGTTTATTAAGTTACTTGTTAAGCTATACATGCACTCAGCTGATACCTGTAAAGCCCTTTGTCTGGACCTTGTCAGGATCTGATGTCACATCTAGGACTTTTATTCACACTAATACATAGAAATTCCTGCTTTGCAAGTCTCATTGGCTTTCCCTCAATGTCTCTTCCTTATTGGATTCAGATTTTTAACTTGACACTACTTGTTTATTTTGGCTCTACATTCAAAATGTTCTGATACAAACTCTACTGTAAAAAGCTCTTTATAAATACACTGTACTTGCTGACCTTTTCGGAGCCGTTGATGATGAAGTAGCCTCCCGGGTCGAGAGGACACTCGTTCAGCTCACACAGATCACGGTCCGTCAGACCGCTAAGCAGACAATAGGTGGAGCGGAGCATGATGGGTATTTTACCGATAAAGGTTTTCTGGTGCTGAGTCTGGAGCTGCTCCTCTCCCTCCTTTATTATGGTTTTGGTGATGTCCACATACAGAGGAGCCGAGTAACTGAACGCAGAAGACGTTAATCCTTAATGTTAGGGATATGTGCAGATCTTAAAACAGCATGTGTCCATGAACACACAGAAAAGGCATCTGATTCTATTATTAAGACTAATCAATATCTAGAAACCTCATTATCTGAAGCCTTTACTAGTATACGTGGCACAGATTTCCTTACGTGAGGTTTCGGAGTCGTGCTTCGTTAGGCATCATGGGTGATGGAGCACCGTCTCTCTCCCAGTGTGTAGGTTTGGACAAGTAGATCTGCTCAAACTTCAGCAGATAGCGTGGCTGCAGATCAAAACCGTGAATAAGTGCACATTTACATTAGCTGGTAGTGATTTATTCAGAGCATAGTACATAAATTTCAGCTTGTGTATAATGACGGTATCTTTCCGCAATTTCCCAGGCCTCAAAAATGTGGCGTGACTGTCAAAAACTCGCTGACCAATCACTGTCACTCTGGTGTTGGCACGGCAACAACTACTACGGCCGAGTGTAGCCAAGGTAACAGCTTACACATGCTGTTTCTATTATAAGCACTTAATTCTTGAGGTTCGGTTGGCAACGACCAACATTTCCAACATATAAGCAGGGTTAAAGTGTGTACATATTTATTATAAACTGACCGGTTCCTCCACCTCTCCAGAGGTGTGCTGGGCCTCAGCCTGCAGGTCGATGGGAGGCGCGTCCTCCACGATGCGCTGCACAGACATCTGTATGAACTCGTCAAATGAGTCCAGCTGCTGACGCACCAAGCCCTTCTCATCGAAATAGGAACTGGAAGGTAAAATTTATAGTTTAAAAAAAAATAATTCAAATTACTTAGACTAAATGACATCAGAAAATGGCCTGAATTAAAAAGGTAGCATTATCAGATCATGTTTAGAAGCATGTATGAGTTCAGAAGATGCCAATTAAAAAGGGCTGTGAAATTTCCATTCACTCAGGTCAAGTCTAAAACATCAAATCAACATTTTTAATTCATTCAGTCATTTTAATGTCCGCTCAACTAAATTCAAAGTCATGGGGCACACAAAGCAAGAACCATCCCCAGACAGAAGGCTGATCCACTGCAGGGTACATGTACGCACACAAAGACACACACTGGGACACTTTAGAGACCCCAGTTGACTTAATACATGCCAACAGAATGAAAGACCAAATGGGGCAAGCAGGCAAACTCCACACAGGATGCAGACAGGCAGAGACTCAAACCCAAGTCTCTGTGCCACTTGAGACAGCAGCTGTAACCACTGTACCACCCCAACCCTGTATAAATTTAAGTTGCTCCTTTATAAGGGCAGTATTTGAGCAACTTTCAGTAGTTTCATTTAAATTGTTTTCCTGACACAGTTCGTCTGTGTTTGAGTTTTTCTTTCCAAGATGAATATGAACATCCTTCTATGTTTTAGCAAGGTGTTAAAAAAAAAGTGTGAACAGAGCACCAGGTATCTAATGTAACATGTATGGAATATGGAATTAACTGAGGGAAGGTGGACGTGAGGCTCCAGCGCATTACCTGATAACGATCCAGCAGGCCTCCTGCCACAGATCGGGGGTGATCTCATCATCATCTTCATCGTACTGGATGTCTAAAGAAAGCAAGAGAAAAGGTTGCATTTAAACACAGCTTATGTTAGAAGCCTTTATGGACAACCTCTGAAAGAGAAAGCATTTCAATACAGTGTCTCAAAAACACCGAAACCAATCCAAAATATATTACAAAGCATAATAGTGCAGCAAATAGTGCTTAGACCTTATGTTATACCCAATAAAGTGAACATGAGTATGCTCTAAAGAGCCATTCATTTACTACCAGTGTTGTTATTACATATTTATTAAACACACTGGGGCGATTTATTACAGCATAACCTACAGTTTTATAGCTTTAGGCACTGGTTTATCTTTAATTTACACATCTCATTTATGCTAATTAATTGCAAATACGTCTTTAAAAGAATCAACAATGCTGGAATTGAATACAACAGGCTAAAATGCTAATGCTAAGTGTACTAACTTCATGTAGGTAGAGAGCTTGGCGTTATTAACCACCCGTTTTCTAGCTTCCTTACAAGGATTGGCTAACAGTATAAAAGTGTGCTTGTTGATTCGACTGCGGCACAAGAAATTTGTCACATTAACCAATCAACAAGCAGTAGGCGGGACTTGTACTGAAAACGACTGCAAAATGTACATCAACCTACTTTTTTAGGTTTCAGTCAATTAAAATGTTTCTCAAGTAAACAGAAATAAATAAACAAGCAAATACAGAGAATAACAACATCTATGTTTATACATACCTTCATCTTGGTCATACATTGTTTTCGACTGCGTTAACTTATATTAAAAATAAATAAATGCGAAGCATGAATTCGACCCACCCGCTCGCCGCTAAAACGGGTACTATATGGAGCCGAAAATAAACGTCACTTCCGTCTTATACATCCCAAAGTAATATCGCAAAGGCGCTCTATACAAAGGGTCAAAAGTAACATGGAATAAAACAAAACATAGAAGGATGTTCATATATTCATCTTGGAAAGAAAAACTCAAACACAGACGAACTGTGTCAGGAAAACAATTTGAATGAAACTACTGAAAGTTACTCAAATACTGCCCTTATAAAGCAGCAACTTAAATTTATACAGTTGTGGGTTAAGGCTCAAGGATCCAACAGTGGTAGCCTAGCAGAGGTGGGATTTGAACCCTGAACCTTCTGGTTCATAGTCTAACACCTTAAACACTAGGCTACCACAGTCATCAAGACACCAGAGATCAGGGTTCGAGTCCCGGTCTGACCGCTGCCTGTGTGGGCTCCCTCAGGTCAGTTTAGAAGATATGCTTTGGATCAGTTGACATCACTAAAATGTGCCAGTGTGAGTGAATCAGTGTGTGTTCATGTGTGTGTGCGTATGCCCTCCAATGAACTGGTGCTCTGTCAAGGTTTGGTTCTCATTGTGTGCCCTGTGCTGCCAGTTAGGCTCAAATATCACCCTTTGACCCTACATTGGATTAAAACAGTTTGGAAAGTGAGTGAACATAATTTCAAAAGTTGTAAATAGTTGTATTTACTTCTCTAATTCTCCTATGTCTTTGAAATACTGATACTGTTGGAATATAACTACACTTTATAATAAATTAATAATTTTTTTAAACTCAAGAAATGTATTTACATCACATAATTTAGGTATGGGCAGCACAATGGTGCAGTGGTTGGTGTTTCCGCCTCACAGCTATAAGATCCCCAGTTTAATCTGGATCTTGGGCTCTGCCTGTGTGGAGTTTGCATGTTCTCCCCGTGTCCACGTGGGTTTTCTCCATGTACTCAGGTTTCCTACCACATTCCGAAGAAGTGTGAGGTTAGCGTTTCCTAATTGCCCTCTGTGTGTGTGTGTGTGTGTGTGTGTGTGTGTGTGTGTGTGTGTGTGTGTGTGCGCCCTACGATGGATGGGCGCCCTGTCTATGGTTGTTCCTCTCTTGCACCCTGTGTGTTCAGCTAGGCTCCGGCTCTCCCGCGACCCGCGAATAAGACTATGAATAAATGAATAATTTACGTTTGAATGGGAAACGAAAACTTGATTAAAACTTTTATTTTGAAATATTTTGCCTAAATCTTCATGAACCGTTTATTTATTGCATAATGCTGTGTAAAAACAGCCTACATATACATTTTCAATTAAATTTCCTTTACTTTTATCTTATTGTACATTAAATTGTAAAACAAAACTGCTTATATTTTGCCCTTGCAGTGACGTCATTTTAGCGCGTCAGGAAAAACACTTCACGTGTATGAAGGTTGTGTGTGTATGTTAGGTTGTATGTGTATGAAGGTTGTGTGTGTAGTGTATGTTATTATTTGTGATTGTTTTAATAATGTATAAGTTAGTGCACGTGTTCATGTTGAGGTTTCCTCACTGTAAGAGTTTAAAGTCGGGCTCAGTGTGGAGAGTTTTACAGCACAGGGGTTTCAGAGGAGGATTTTTATCTGAGGCTCCACTTTATTATGGATTTACCTCTGAAACTAAGGAGTTTAAATGGACTGTATGTTGGAATCAAGCTTTAAGATTTCACAGTAATGACATGAAAGCTGAGAAGCTACAAGCTTATTCTGAGAAACCAGGATCAGAGACTTACTCATCAGTAGATCCAGGAAAAGAGGAGGAATTTGTCTTCCTGGACTTTTCTGAGTCTTTACATGATGCAGATGATGTTGTTCCTGGACAAGTTCAGGTGATGTCCACAACATTAAAAGAAAATCCTAAGAATAAAGCCACAGAATTGAGCCGAAAAGCATTGGAGCTGCAGCTGAGATCTTTAGATGATGTTCAGGATCAAAACGTAAAGCTTGAAGATCAAATTGAGTTCCATGACATCGGGTTTCCTCTCGAACAGTTCAAGAAGAAGAGGAAGAAGGTGACAAAGAAGGAGCACAAGATCTATGGTAGTCCAGATGCTGACATACCCCCAAGTGATGTTTCTTGCTCAGGATGCGGCGCTTTGTTGCACTGCATAGCTCCTGAGGTACCCGGTTACCTTCCAAGCGAGAAATATAAGCAGCTGCTGGCAGAGGACAAGCTCACCAAGTCTGTGTGTCAGCGCTGCTTCCTTCTCACACACCACCAGAAAGCTCTGAGTGTCACCATGTCCAGAGAAGAGTACATAAAAATCGTGAGTAGGATCAAATCGGAAAATGCCCTGGTCCTACTCATTGTGGATCTCCTTGACCTTCCAGATTCCATCGTCCCTGACCTGGCAAAGCTGGTCGGGAAAAACAAGCACATCCTCATTTTAGGGAACAAAGTCGATCTGCTGCCGGGCGATTCTCAAAATTACCTGCAGAGGATCAAGAAGCAACTGGCACACTACTGCCAAGATCTCGGTGTCCCCGTTAAAGATCCCAAAGACGTTCATCTGATCAGCGCCAAAACAGGATATGGCATCGAAAACCTGATCACCAGGCTCCAGACCACGTGGAAGTACAAAGGAGACGTGTATCTGGTTGGCACCGCCAACGCTGGCAAGTCCACTTTGTTTAACACCCTGCTTGAGTCTGATTACTGCAAATCCAGAGCAGCAGATGTGATCCACAAAGCCACCATATCGCCCTGGCCTGGTAAGGTGTGATCCCTCAGACATAGGGCTTATCAACATGTGCAAGAGTGCAGATTTTTACATTTATATACAATACAGTACTTATCTGAACACAGTCATTGCATGCAGAATAAACAGTCATTGTATTCAGAATGTGCTTTACATCATCCTATTGAACAGAAATAATAATACTCTTTATAATGAACCTTGCAGTTGGTCAGTGTTCTTAAAGCACTAGTGAAATGATTGATACACTCATAAATACATATCTTTTATCACAATATAATAACATATTGTTATATTGCCCTTCCCTACAACAACTTTTGTCATTAGTGAAAAGCTCGTGTAGTGCCACTTTGATTGCGTTTTCGTTTTTGAAGGAACGACGCTGAACCTCCTGAAGTTTCCCATTATCAACCCGACTCCATACAGGCTGCTCAAACGGGCCGAGAGACTGCGGCAGGCGGCGCTGCAGACGGAAGAGGATCTCGATCCTGAAGAGCTCAAGAGGATCCAGCATTTCCAAAAGCAGGGCTACCTGATAGGTGAGAGAGAGCTGGAACATGATGAGCTCATGACTGTGATGCAGCCCTTTCATTTTTAGCCCTTTCACTTTCATCAGAGATGTGAATACATATGAATCAAATACCAACATCCTCATAGGACTGTGGATCAGACAACAATCCAGCATTTCTCTCCAATGTATTATAAATACCTGATTTTTTTTCTTAGTTACGTTCAGTTGCTTGGAGTTTACCTTATAAGATTATATCTGTTAAATCTGGATCAGATCATCTGCTTCCAGCTATAGATAAATTAAAATGTCTAACGGTTTAATTAAGAGCCAGCCCATACACCCATTGTGCACCATTACACCGTCTGATGCAATTGCATTTTTTGAAAGACAGAGGGCGCAATCATACATCATTCTCCCACACTTTTTGTAATAACTACACATTATATTGAATTGTTATTTTTAGAAATAAAAAGTGTATGTAGTATTTCCTATACTGTATAGTGAAGCTACAATATATGCAGTATATCAGACAAGTCAAATCATGAACTCAGTATCGTGAATAGAATCGTGAGCATAATGTATTGTTACACCTCTAATGGTTAGGGCCGGCTGTTCTAATCAAACCCTCGTACCCCTCGTAAAATGTGTCCTATAATAAAAACATGATTATTCTGTTGAAATAATTGCCCTGTTGCCTTGACGCTGGTTGATGCTTTTTTGATGTTTAGGCCATGTTGGGAGGACATTCCTAGCCCAGTCTAGGAGAAAAGACGAGGTGGAATTTGATCCCGACAGCCTCAGCTTCGGGGATGACCCGAATAAAGACAGCTGGGGCAAACCGAGCTCAGAGGCAGATCCCAAAGCAGAATTAACCTACAATGAAATCAAAGATGCCCACTGGTTTTACGACACACCGGGCATCATGAAAGAACATGATGTGAGGCCTAATAGTGTTATATGGATGCATTTTAATCTATCGTGGCTCTTTCTCACTGATTTTCTTGCACGGTTCATTCTCCAGATTCTCAGCCTGCTGAACGAACAAGAAGTGAAGCTGGTGGTGCCGACTCATGCCATAACGCCCAGGACATTCTTGCTGCAGCCTGGAATGTCATTGTTCCTCGGAGCGTTGGCACGGATCGATTATCTGGAAGTGAGAGTGATGTTTATCATTATTAGCACATTAATAGCAAGCGATATGTTTCCTTAAATGTTAAATAAGCCATGCGAGATCCAAGAGAACCAAACAGTGACATTTGAATGAGGATAATAACATTACATGATGTTAAAAATAACTTTTTGGGCAACATTTAAATTTTCCTTAAAAAATATTTTTTTCTGGTGAATGTAGGGGTCATTAATGCATGTTTTCTATGGATTAGAGAAATAAAAATGCTTTGGAATTTGTTCTTATTCACAAAATATTGCTAAAACACTAATGAAACACCTTGAACGTGCAATGACTCGTTCACTATTAATTTGTAAAACTGCAATAACATATTTGTACCACAGATGGCGCCAAATAATCAGTTTTTAATTTTCTTTTCTTATATTCAGATTCTTACGTTCAGTGCAACATTTGTTTTTATTCATTCCCCACATTCATGTTTTCTTTTTGGTGAAGTATTTGCTCCAAATTCCGTAACCAATGCACAATCTAAAATGGGTGCCTATTCATTATACATTAACACTATATCAGATAACACTGGATGTTCAGTAGAACTTTGTTCAGAATTTAGTTAGAGGAAAAACTAACCTGTTGTGTTTTAACATCATATGACATCTCTGCATTATTGCCACCCAAAAATATCTAATAAAAAACTACAACAGTGTTCACTTTTAGTAATATTCACAGGGGAATCAGCCGTGCTGGTTTACCGTTGTGGTTTCGTCCCAAATCCCAGTCCATATCACCAGTTTGGAGAAAGCTGATGCAGTGTATGAGAAACACGCCGGGGACACGTTACTCGCTGTGAGTTGCTGCTGGAAGCATTTTATCATAGAATCATCCTTTATGTTGAATCATGTTAGGACATTTTATGTATGATTTTTTTTAAATCTGTTCTTTTTGTTTTCTCTTAGGTGCCTACTGGTGGAAAAGAACGAATGAGAGAGTTTCCTCCTCTGGTGCCTCAGGACTTTAAGCTCAAAGGCAGAGGAATTAACACAGCGGTGACGGATATCAAACTCTCTTCCACAGGTAATTGAAAAGAAAGCTTTAAATAAAACACTTGGATTAAACAAACTATTGTCAGGCATATTTCTGTGTGGCAAAATTCCCTTTTTAATGGCTTTTTAAACCATGTCAGCTGTCCAGAGAAAAAGCTGGTAAGAGGACAGTGTGGTAAAGGTCAGGAATGAACTGGGATCCTGCAGCTAAGAGGCACCAACTCACTAACCAACAGGGTTTGATTTTTTTAACTGATTCGGTCCTTATGCAGGTGTGATTGATTGTGCCAAAGAGAAGGGAGGCTGAGAGATGGGAATCATCCCCTGGTATAAAAGTGACCCCTAATCAGCACTGGGATGGATTTTCACATTGGTCATTGTATTTTCTCGCCTATGCCCTGTAAATTCTGAGATAGGCTCAGGATCTGCTCCGGTTGGATGAAAAATGTGTCACTTCTCTGGATGTGCAGTAATAAGTTGCATAGATTAACCATAGCATAATTATGGTTATTAATTATAAATAATAAGCATAATTAACCATATACACATTTTTACACAGCACAGCGCTCTTTAATGGTGCAGCTGGTATACAAGTCCAAATGATGTGTAGTGTGCATCCCATAGAACCCGTACAACGATTGTCATAACATTGTTATAACCTTATAAAAGTCTATCTTTCAGATTAATATCTTTCTATGACTTCAGGTTGGGTTGCTGTGACAGCAGCAGAAGGGGAGGGTCTCCTGCTGAGAGGCCACGCCCCTGCAGAGGCGAAGCTTTGTTTACGAGACC
>JAVSBU010000063.1:3625010-3635841 GCA_033118015.1 Loricariichthys derbyi | reverse complement strand
CCTATAATGTGTGCATTGCAATATTTTGAGCAAAACTGTGCTCTTACCCTGCTAATTGAACCTTCACACTCTGCTCTGGTATAATGTGCAATTAATGAAGTTTGGCCACCAGGCTGGTCCAATTTAGCCATGAAACCTCCTCCAATAAAATGACAGGTGTTTCAGTTTCATTGTCCAACCCCTGTATGTGTAGAGGTTTAGAGGTTCTGTTTGTTGAGGTTTTGAGTATAAAAAAAATTGGAACCGCAAAAGCACTCGGAGAGCACAGACTTATGCTAAGCAGCTTGTTTCCATAAAACACGAAACAGAATAATCATCTTCACTGTCCTTTCTATAAAACTAACCATGGTCTGTTTTCCATCAGATATTGTGTCGTACAAATATGAAATGATAAAAGAAATGTAACAGAGAGCTCATCGTCATTGCAACCTTTTAAAAGAAAACTGCCTTTCCATTTTACTCATGAAGCTTAATTTTGTGTTTTAAGTCTTATATTTGATCAAATGGTATCAAAACGCTGGTAGTTCCAGTGTTAAATCCAGCATTCGGCAGCATTTCCTTGATTGCTTCGTGTGTCACTGCTGATTGGTTGTTCTCCTTTGCATTATTTTGTGCATTTAGTGACTCGTGTTTCTTCGGATGCATTACTCGGTTTTTCTTGCTCTCGTTCCATTTCAGGTTTTTGATAGCGATTTCTGTTTGCGTGTGGCTTGTTTTCTGGCATTATGGCTTTCAGTTTACCTTATTTCCCTCGGTTTAGTTTAATATCTGCATTGTCACAGTCTCACTACCTTAGTTTAATCATGTTTTTTCTTCCTCTTATTTACTGCAGGGTGAGCCCCTTTCTGTTTTCCCCAGCCTGCCCTTCTTCTTGCCCTTTTCACATCTTTTCCTTCTCTCCCTCACAGCTGCCCTGGTGGCCTCATTTTGGATGGTGGCCCACTTTATTAGGGAAGAAGACAATGGGTCTCCTGCCAAGAAGGAAGGTGGACTAGCAACCAGGAGGTCAGAGGTAACTGTTAGGGTCTTAGAATAGGGCGAGAGACCACCTCCCGATGTCACCACCCCTTGTCCTTAAGTGCGATTACAGCATCCCATTCTGTTCACCCCCTGCCCTTAGGTCCTTCTTTCCCACCTCATAACAGAAGGAGGAGACCAGCCCATGGACCTAGCAGGGGTAGTTGCTAGCACCCCTAACATGGAGCAGGCCATCAGGTACTAGGTGGCCCTTCTTGGTCAGCATGATTAACAACTCAGGGAACTCATCCAACAGCTTAAGGAGCTCGGTCAGGCCATCTGGGGTCTGTATCCATCAGCCCCTCCCTGGCTGGCTCCAGCTCCTCTTCCCCCACCAGCCGCTGATTCTCCCATTACCACCACAGAAAGGTTCTTGGGGAAACCCAAAAAGTGCTGAGGATTTTTTACTGCAGTGTTCTCTCTTGTTCGAACAGCAGCTGGAGAGATTCCACTCCGACTGGGCTCGGGTACCATACATAATCTCCCTACTGTCCAGGAGGGCTCTGGAATGGGCCATGGCCTTGTGGAAGGCCATGGCCCATGATTGCACCACAAAGGAGGTGTTCACTCAGGCCCTATGGTAAATGTTCCACCATCCCCAGGGTGGATGCAATCCTGCCCTGCATCTATTACAGCTCACCCAGAGCTCCTGGCTGTTCATCAAATATATAATTGACGTCCATATTCTGGGTACAGAGGCCAGCTGGAATAATGAGGCCCTTCAGGCTGTCTTATTAAAGGGCCTGAGTGAGTATCTCAAGGATGAGCTGGCCGCTCGCAACCCAACTACTTCTCTGGAAGCACTCTATGAGCTGTGTACCTGGCACAAAGCTCGGTTGAGACAGGCAATACCCTGTTCCCACTCACTCCCCCGACCCACATGGACCCCCCCATCTGAGCCCCATACGCCAAGAGTTGGAGACCCTGGACCCCAAACCCATGCAGCTGGGAGGGGCTGTGGCTGCAGACCTGCCTCTTAGGCTGTCTGGAAACAGACAGGCCAAGTGCCAGGCAGGGAGGCTGGTCCTAGACCCTAATTTGTCAACTACCCTCTGAGGCCTGCTTCTCATCCTGGTCATGGTTAGTGGGTGGTCGTCGACTGCTTGTACCCCTTCAGGCTAGTATAGACTCAGGGGCAGTGGGCAATTTCATTGATGAAGGCCTGGCTCACCACCTTGGGCTTACCTTCAAGCCCCTTCCCTACCAGGCACCCCTCTTCACCATTGATGGGCACCCCTTGGGGCTGGCGTGGTCTCCCATCATATGGAACTTATGGAGGTGTGGGTTGGGGACCATGCAGAGGACACCTGTCCACTTGTCACCCATTTATGTCTGGTGTTAGGGTTCCTGTCTCTCCAGCAGCGAAATCAACACCTCGACCGGCAAACTCTTACCATCATGTCCTGGGCACCCCAATGCCAAGAGTCATGCCTCTTGCCAATGTCTTCACCACAACCCCTCATCCAGGGTAAGCCCATTCCAGACCTGTCTAGGGTCCCCACCCAATATTGGGACCTGGCTGAAGTCTTTAGTGAGCAGTGTGCCCAGGGCCAGCCTCCTCACCGGCCCTATGACGGTGCCGTTAACCTTATACCGGGGACCTCCCTCCCCCCAGGGGAAGGCTCTATTTGTTAAATCGCTCTGAGTGCAAGGTGATGGAGGAGTACATCCATGAAGCCCTACAGCATAGGATCATCTGGCCATCCAAGTTTCCAGCATGGGAGGGCTTCTTTGTGGTGAAGAAGGACAGGATGTTAAGCCCCTGCATTAATTATAGGGGCTTCAATGCAGTGAGCATCAAAGACCGTTACCACATGCTGTTGATGAACACGGCTTTTGACATGCTCCAGGGGGCCACCATATTCACTAAACCAGATTTATAGTGTGCCTATAACCTGGTGTGCATCTGGCAGTGAGATGAGTGGAAGACCACCTTCCTAATGCCCACCATCCACTATGAGTATCTGGTCATGCCGTTTGGGCTGATGAATGCCACAGCAGTCTTCCAGAGGTTTGTCAGTGACATGTTGTGTGAGGCCCTAGACCACTACATCTATGAATACCTCAATGACATCCTAATCTTTAACCTCTCCTTGGAGGAGCATATCAGGCACATCACCTTTATGTAAAACTGGACAAATCCGAGTTCCACATGGCCTTAGTCTCATTTCTGGGTTTTGTCATCGACCAGGGCTCCCTGAAAATGGACCCTGCCAAGATCAAGGCTGTCTCCAGCTGGCCTCAGCCTATATCCCTTTGGCAGGACTAGCAAATCTTGGGCTGTGCCAACTTTTTTCAGTGCTTTATCCACAACTTCAGTGCAGTGGCAGCCCTGCTCACTGCCCTCAGCCGGAAGACCCTAGGAGGCTTTTGATGAGAGCTTATTTTTGTCATCAAGATAGATGCCTTGGACATAGCTGTAGGGGCGGTCCTGTCCCAGCACTTGGCGGGGGATCATAAGCTGCACCCCTGAGCCTTCTTCTCACATCGGCTGACATCAACCGAGTGCAAGTAGCCCATAGGGGATCGAGGGCTGCTGGCCTCAAGGAATGGTGGCACTGGTTTGAGGGGTCCCAGCATCCTTTTGTGGTCTGGACTGACCACAAGAACCTGGCATACATTCAGGAGGTGACGTGCTTGAACGCCCAGCAGGCCCATTCGGCTATGTTTTTTGGGTGCTTTGATTTCACCCTCTCCTACTGGCCAGGTTCTAAGAACCTAAAGCCAGATATCCATTCCTGCCACTGGGATCTCTTGGAGGCTAACTCCACCCCTGAACCCATTGTAGTCCCCTCATGGGTTCTAGGACTCTGATCTTGGACCTAGACCAGGCCATTGCTTGGGTCCATAGGCAGGAACCTGATTCAAGCAACAGCCTGCTCGGGTATACATTCCTTCACACCTGGGTTCATGATCAGGTAATGCAATGGCCCCATGTGCCCCGCACGGTGGCTCACCCCAGGGGCTGGTACTGTCAACATCATCAGACACCCTTCTCATGGCCAGGCCTAGACCAAATCTTAGAAAGTTTTGTAGCCAGTTGCCAGATCTGCTCCACCAACAAGGCCTACAGGGAACACACAGCTGGCCTTTTACATCATCTCCCAATCCCAAACCAGCCATGGTGTCATATTTTCATGAACTTCATCACCGGGCAGCCCCCGTCATGGGGCAAAACCGTCATCCTTATCATGGTTGACTGGTTTCTAAGGCAGCCGAATTTGTTACCCTGCCTAAGCTCCCCATGGCAGACCTCCTCCTCCACCACGTCATATGAGTCCACAGTTGCCCCCAGGACATGGTGTCAGATCACAGACCCCAATTCTCAAGCTGGTTCTGGGCAGCATTTTGCTGGCTCGTCAAGGGTCTCTTCAGGGTAGGGCAGGCAGAGCAGGTGAACGAGTATCTCGCCCATTAACTCCGCTGCCTAACCACATGGAACCCAGCAACTTGGGTGGATTATCTCTTGTGGGCAGAGATAGCCTACAACAGTCGCTGACACTCAGCCTTGGAGATGTCCCCGTTTGAGTGCCAGTTTAGGTTCCCCACTCCCCTGTTCCTGGCTTTGCAGGATGACAGAGCCATCCCTTCTGCCACCCAATATGTTTGGTGCTGTAGAGAGGCTTGGAGGAGGGCCCGGAATAATAAGATCATGTGCCGGCAAGCCAATCATAGGCACAGGCTGGCACCCATGTATCGCCCAGGACAGTGAGTGTGATTCTCTTCCCAAGCCTTCCCTGCAGGGTACCTCAGGTATATTGGCACCAAGGTATGTGGGACCATTCAAAGTGGTGCGATGGATAAACACAGTCACCTACAAACTAGACTTGCCCCACACCATGAAAATGCTTCTATGTTTCATATATCTTGGCTCAAACCCTTCCTGTGCTATGCTCTGGCACCAATGGCTCCTCTGCTCACTCCACAACTCATCAATCGAGGCCCTGCTTACACTGTGTGCTGCCTCCTGGACTCTCAATGGGTACAAAGGAGCCTCCAGGTACTTGTAATGGGACATCAGGGACTGTCCCAGGGGGTGGGGATGGAGGTACTGTTATCAGGTGTGCTTCCGGGTCTGCTAGAGGGCAGAGCTGGCACATCTATTGCTCTGAGTCCAACAACGCGAGATCACAAAGGTGCACATAGAGCAATCAGGAGCAATGAGAAGCAGCTGTTCGGCATCTATTTAAATCCGGTGTTCCGCAGCATTTCTCGTTGCGTCCTTGATTGCTTCGTGCATCATTGCCGATCGGTTGTTCTCCTTTGCATTATTTCGTGCATAGTGACTTGTGTTTGGTGTTTCTTCTTGTCTGTTACTCAGTTTTTCTTGCTTGCATTCCACTTCGGCTACGGTTACAGTTTGTGTTTGCATGTGGCTTGTTTTTTGGCATTATGGCTTTCAGTTTACCTTTTTGCCCTCGGTTATTTAGTTTCATTTACACTCAAGCTTGGTCTCACTACCTTAGTTTAATCATGTTTTTTCATTCCCTTATTTGCTGTGTGGCCCTTTCTGTTTTCTGCAGCCTGCCCTTCTCTCCCTTTTCCCATCTTTCCCTTGTGTCCACCCTGGTGGCAACGTTTTGGGTGGTGACCCACTTCATTAGGGGAAAAGGTACCGGCTCTCCCGGCTCTCTGAGGTAACTGTCAGGGTCATAGATAGAATAGGGCAAGAGACCACCTATTGTTGTCACCACCTCTCATCCCTAAGCACATTCACAGTGCCCCTTTCTGTTTGTCACCTGTGCTTAGGTCCTTCTCATGACCTTCCTACCTCATGACATCTTTATAATAATAACAATATATGCAATAATTTTAATAGTGGTTTACATAACACTGGCAAAAATTAAATAAAATGAAATAGTACAATAATGGTAACTGAGAAATACTGTAAAAAAAATCAAATTAGAAAGCAAACATGATTGTATATACTGTTTGCAGAAAACTATGCTTCTAAAAATTAGGGAAACACTTAAATCAAACATTGGATCTTGATGAACAAAGATTAATTTTAAAAATCATTTGTTTGCAGCAACTAATACCATTACTCAGTAGCATGTATGACCCCCAGTTGCCTGTGTGCACTTCTTGCAAAGTTTGGCCATGCTCCTGAAGAGACGGCAGATGGTATCCTAAGGAATGTCTTCCCAGATCTGGATCAGGGCATCAGTGAGCTCCTGGAAAGTCTCTGGTGTGACTTACTGACCTCAGATGTACTGATATAGTCCCAGAGGTTCTCGATTGGATTTAGATCTGGGAGACATGAGGGCCAATCAATGGAATCAATGCGTTCATCATCCAGGGACTGCCTACACACTCTGGCCACATTGCATGAGGCAACGATCAGGAGGAACCCAGGGCCTACTGCACAAGCATATGGTCTGACGATGGCTCTGATGATTTAATCTTGGTACCTAACAGCATTCAGTGTACCATTGGTTATCATGTGGAAGTTTGTGTGACCCTCCAAGGATATGTCTCCTCTAGACCATCACTGACCCATCACCAAACTGGTCAAGCTGGATGATGCAGGCAGCATAATGTTCACCACGGCATATCCAGACATTTTCATTTCTCTCAGTGTGAACCTGCTCTTAACTGTGAAGTGAATTGGGCAACACTGGTTGACCTGCCAGTTCTGGTGTTCTCTGGTGAATGCCAATCGAGCTGCATGGTACTGTGGTGTGAGTACAGGTTACAGTAAAGGATGTCTGGCTCTCATGCTTCATTTTATTCTTTACATGCACACCAGTATCCTGCTGGAGGTCACTTTGTAGGGATCTGGCAGTGCTCATCCTGTTCTTCTTTGCACAAAGGAGTGTGCCTGCCTTTGCACTTTTCCCACCGCTCGGTTGATGCCCTTCAACAGCCCTGTCCTGCTCTCCTCGTGCAGTGGCTTATGTCCTGGTATCTCCTCCATGCTTTTGAGACTGTGTTGTGAGATATAGCAAACCTTTATGTAACAGCACATATGGATGTTCCATCATGGAGGAGCTGGAATACCTGTGCCACCTGAATGGGTGCAGGTACTGCCTTATGCTACCAGTGGTGACAAGAACACTAGCAAAAAGCAAAACTAGAAAATAATCTATCAGGAAGGATAAATAAATTTCTGGCTTGTCTACGTGATCTTTAGCAAACTGCAGAAATGTTAGAGTAGAAATGTTTTTTTTTTTGGAAAGCAATGGATTTCTCCTTGCAACCACTGCCATGCACACCATTGTTGTTCAGTGTTCTTCTGATGGTGGACTCATGAACTGTAACATTAGCCAGTGTGAGAGAAAAGTTACCTTATGTTCCTTTGTGACCTCACCAACTATTACAACAAGTAATACATATATAAATGACCAAGTATTATATTTTTGTTTCATTTGTTTAACTAGGTTCTCTTTATCCACTTTTAGGACTTGTGCAAAAATCTGATGATGTTTTTAGTCATATTTATGCAGAAATATAGAAAATTCTCAAGGGTTCAAAAATTTTCAAGCATCACTGTAATTATCTGTGGCCAGATGGCAGTTCACTGTACAAGGTGTGAACCAACCATATACAGAACACAAATTCAGTACCGATCACACACTCAAATTGGGACACTTTAGATACACCAGTTGACTTAACATGTCTTTGGAATAAACCAGGGTTTCTAAAGGAAGCACACACAGACACAAGGAGAACATGTAAACTCCACAGAGATTGAGTTCAGGCCAGGAATGGCAAATATGTGAGCCAACTATAATTTATTATACATTACATAATAATTATGTATTATAATGAAGTTTTTATACTTGCATAATTATTGCCTTGTACCTCATACTTCATGACTCATGCCTCGTATTTTTATTATTTACATTTTAATGCCCTTCATATTTGACCACTATGTCTACATCTACTTGGATGACATCTTGGTGTTTAGCTGCTCTTTGGAGGAGCATGTGTGGCACATACGGCAGGTGCTCCAACTGCTTTTGTAATTCCACACATCCTCGGTCCAATTTCTTGGGTTAATTCTCAGTCAGGGCTCCCTCCGCATGGACCCAGCCAGGACCCAGGTTGTTTCCAGCTGACTGCAGCCCACGTCCAGGCGGTTCCAGGAGGTTCAACAGTTCATGGGGTTCACCAACTTCTTCTGGAACTTTGTCAGGAATTTTAGCATGTTGGTGGCCTCGCTTATGGCCTTCACCCAGAAGACTCTGGGGGGGGGTTCCAGTAGACTGGCCAGGCCCAGAAGGCCTTTCAGGCCATCAAGGAATGGAAGGGGTCTTTGTGCAAAGGTAGACATGTTAGCCATAGCCATTGGGCCATTCCTATCCCAGTGCTTGGCAGTAGTCCACAAACTGCAAGCTGCACCGCCAACATACGGCAATGCAGAGAACCATGAGGAGAGCATGGATAGCCCTCCAGAGAGCCGGTGAGATCACGTGCCTGAACAGTTGCTAATGGTGCAGGATGTGCCCCTCTTTCCATCCTGGCCAGCAAGTTTTGTTGTCCACCTGGAACTTCCCCTCAGGGGGACATCAAACAAGATAGCAGTGAAATATGTGGGGCCCTTTAAGGTGGTGTGGTGAAGTTGCATGAAGTTGCCCCCCACCTTGAGAGTACACCTTCCACATATCCCAGATCAAACCATTCCCATATCAGGCCCTATCACCAAGGCCTTGGGTGCCGGGCCCCTGACTGATCAACACTGCCCCAGCATACATGGTACACTTGCTGTTGCGCCCATGTTGGGTCCAGGAGAGTCTCCAGTACCTAGTGAACTGGGAGAGGTATGGTCCCAAGAAAAGCTTGTGGATTCCAGCCCACAAGATCTTAGACCCAGAACTCAATAGGGAGTTTCGGGCCAATTGGGCAGCTGATATGGGAACATCAAAAGCTGCCCTGGGGGGGGGGGGGTACTGTGACAAAGCCAGCTACTACAGCTCAGTCCATCACTACAAGGCAGAGACGGTGATCACCACACTCGCTGGAAAGAACTCCCAACTCCCACCATGCAATGAGCATGTTAAGGTTACCGTTAAGGGTTTACTGTTATACACTACCCACCCCCCAAGTGCTCCTTGCACTCCTTTGCCATTAAGGCATTACCGTTAGCATCCTACACCAAAGCTATCCTGGAGGTGGCTCCTCAGAGAAAGTGTCCAGCAGGGTCAGCTGGTACCACCCCTCCTGCAAAGAGGGGAAGGTGGTGTAGGACCAGGAGGTCTGAGGTAACAACAGGGCCCATAGATAGAGTAGGGTCAGTTCTTAACCCGTAGGCACTATAGCCTGCATTCAACAGGTTGCAGTATTCACCCACCTGTAGGCACCTTGGCTCACACCCGATGCTTAAGTCCGAATTCCCCTGATGCCAGCATCATGACAGAATATTTGAATAACTATAACCTAATAACTTTTGTATCCTATAGGGAATTCCAAAGATAGTCCAAACATAATTTAAGATTTCCTACTTTCAATGTTGTCAGCACAATACAGTGGCACAGGGAAGTTTGTGATTCTTATCTGCCTGTTATCTGCAAATTCACCTTCTAGTGACTAGTCCCTGATTCTTCAATGTGTAACACTGCATGGGTGTGCTCTAGTGTGTACAGGAAGGAAACTGCATGTTCTCTATATAAATCTCATTTAGATTTATATTCATATACTGTAATGATTTAAGGATCATTATTTTATATTCCAATGTGACCACATGTTTATAAACATTTCTATAGTCTTGTGCCAAAGGCACCACAAGTCAAACTACATTTTGTTGTTTTATTTTTCCAAAAGTTGAGAGGAAGCAAGCACATCCTTTCAAGATATCCAACTTATACTTTGTGCCAAGTCCATTATCTTTATTTTTAGATCCTTGGTCAGCTACTCAGAGCAAGGTCCATGGTTGTTAGTATCAAACGTCTGGCTACTTAAATGCATTTGTTTAAGTGTACATAAAAATACTAATGATAATAAATATACTAGTGCTAATAGGGACTGTGAAAGAAACTTCAAGGCTAAATCCATAGTCACATGAAAGTAAATGATTTCTTCACTCTGTGCAGACCAATATGTGTGTATATCCACTAGAGGGGACAGTTTTACAGTCAGTAATCACACTCTCCTACCTTTTGCACAACCTCGTCCTCTCTTGGCCCCTCCTCTACAACGCCTAACCTCTGCTTAATCCCACTCCCTCAGTTTCTGTGGCAACGGCTCAGAGGGGCAGGTGATGCATTGACAGGGAGCAGATGGTTCCCTGTGGAGGTAAGAATGGTCTAACAATGAGTTCATATTCAACACCCCTCTTTCACGGCTCTGCACTTTCTGTGTCAGCCTTACGCGCTCTTAAGACTTTTAACAACATCAGCACATGTAGGCCTACATGTACATGTGCAGAGACAAATGTTTTCAGGTGTCCACAAATAAGGAAAAAGTTTTTTCCTGAAAAACAATTATATCTACATATAAAAACTCCAAGTCTACCCCAGTGTTCAGCGAACAGTGTCTGTTAAGATGGCAGTAAACTTTGTGACAATATGAAAAAAATCTTTACAGCCACAATACAACTCTGCCAAGATATTATACTAATATACAGAAAATACATATTAAAAGCACTCAGTTATATTGCTTTACATTATCTTACCTACTTTATCTTACCAATAATTCTTAAGAATTCATCAAATTAATTTGCTTTTGATTAAGTACTTAATAGACTGTGCTTTGACAATAAAACTCCTTTCACAAATGTCTAGGAGGCATTGACACAGTTTTTCTTACATGCAATAATTATTAAAAAGCTTTGGACTGACGATATGTTGTAGGAGCCCATTAGGTAATTTACTAT
>JAVSBU010000063.1:3572355-3588987 GCA_033118015.1 Loricariichthys derbyi | reverse complement strand
TAACTCCACATGTGTTCATTCATAGTTTTGATGCCTTCAGTGAGAATCTACAATGTAAATAGTCATGAAAATAAAGACGATGCATTGAATGGAAGGTGTGTCCAAACTTTTGGCCTGTACTATATATATATAGTACACACATATAGTATATCACTGACTTTGACCAGACATCAGTCTATGCAGTGCTAGGTTAGAAGCAAACACTTCCAGGGATGATCCTTCATTTTGCGATGCCCAACCTGGCCAGAAGTTACCTCGGGTTCAAACATGGATGATCACACAGAGAATTGCCACTGCTTCTCCCAAAGAATGTGTTTAATAATACATTTGTTATTAAATGTTTTTATTCTTAACATCTTATGTCATAGTGAATGTTACTCCTTGGTGTTTGGTTACGATTTCTGTTCCCACTACGTAACGATCCTGATTTTTAATTAAGGGAACGGTGATTTGAGAACCTTGAGTGAACTTGACAGCTACTGACAGCCATGCAAGATTTTGTTGATGAGCACTGCAGTAAACAAGGTGGGACTTGATGGAAGCAGGTTCTTCATGGCTTTTGTTCTAATGGGATGCAGTTCTACATCTTATTAATCAAATTATAAGAAGGCCTGTGGGTGTGTCTCGCTAGTGATGTGATGTCATTTTAGACATCAGTTGCTATATATGCAGGGTTTTATCCTATTTTTTATGTATGGTACATAATGGAGTGTTTTCCAGATTAGAAAACAGCAGAATGCTGCAGATAGCCATCTATAAAAATACATAATTACCAGAAGCATTAAGTTTAATTATTTTTTAATGATTAATTTGAGGACCTTATGTACCTAACCGGAACAGTGATTAGGTGTTGCACTCTTGCAAATGGCTGCTGTTTATTCCCATAATTACACATGCCAAGTGTTTCGTTTTACAACAGAAGGGGAATAAGTTTTCGATTTAACCTCTCCATTCAGATGTATTACAATGAATTCCACACTCACTTCAGTGGCTCTGTTAGGTCTGTATTTCATCCAGTAAGTATGAAAGGACAACGACCCAAGACCTTTTAGGAAAAAGAGCATTTGAGTGAAGACAGAGAACTTCCCGGTTTTGATAGAGTCAAATAAGCATCAGAGAGGGACTTGAATAAATAAGGGCGAGGAGAGCTGAGAAACAGAAGTAACAGAAGTAAATCAGAGGAGCACGACTGCCATTTGCAATTAACACGGAGAAGCAAAGAACACAATCAAGCCAATCAAAGCTTGGGACCCTTATGATCTACTTTAGGCAGATTAAAACAGAACAGCACTTGACTAGCAGGGGGTGTATTACACCAAACAAGTGCACACTTCAGACATCAGAACTCATCTGGTTGTTTTGGTTTAGCAATGAGAACATGTCTTGACTCTGAATGAGATCTGTTTCAGTGCTGAATCAGAGATCTAACAAACCATAAAACTGCCTAGGACCTGAACACAATTAGAGATGATGACCACAGCCCCAGCATTTAGAGCTTTTTAATGAAGATGGGCCTTCAGCAGGTTTTTTCCTCATAACATCACACTACTGCACCTTGAAATTCTCTACATCATACATCTGTCACGAAATGGGGTATGTAACATAAATAAAGCCCCAAGCGCAGACAGCATAAAATAAACACATATTTATTGACAGAAACATAGGAAAAAGCCACAACCCAAAACTAACCAATCAAGGCAGCCATGCCAGCTGACCCCCAGGGTTCGGCGGAAGCTAGGGCGCACTGGACAGCGAGGACACGTCCCAGGAGGCTGGAGCAGAACAGGAACAAGACAAGGCCCCAGGCCTACAGGCACGACAACCCTATAGGTAACCTTTGCCAACTTCTCTGGGAGACGAGTGGCCGGTGCCGGACTGGTCCACACCTGAGGACCTCACATCGCCGGCGTGGTCCACACTGGGGAGCATCTCCTGTACTCACCTCCAGTGGTACCTACCACCCTGGCCGTACCTACTCTAACCGGCACTGTATCCCAGGGAGTGCCTCGGGGAGAACTCCAGAAACCAGAGGGAATCTTCCTTTCCCTACTCTGTCTACGGGAACCTGATGTACCTCCAAGCTCCAGCTCATACAACACCTACCGTCTACCAAGGGCAGGTGGTACCTTCATCCCTGTCTCCCTCTGGGTATGTGTGAGATGTGCCTCCATCCAAGAGAGGATATCTGAAACACAAAGACAACAAGTTTGGATACTAGCCCCGCTGAGCACGCCACTCTAAGGCAGGGGCCAGACTTGGCACTCGAGTGGCATGTGATCCCAACGTGCGGGGAGTAAACACTACAATGCCAGCTCGAAGCTCCACGGGCTGCTTCTGCCTTTTATAATTAGGTTCAGGTGATTCTAATTTAGGGCATGCTTCAGCACCACACAGCTAGGTGGTGATAAAAGCCCACTAAACACAGCATGGCCGCCATTTAGATCCCACGAGTGAGGCTGTTCAAAATGCTACAAGCAGCCTCCTCGTTACAATATCATAGGCTACTTAGAAGCTTGGTTCTGTGTATGTGATTGGAATGTAATGCCCTGTAGGCTGGGCGCCTGCTTGATTATTTTTGGGTTAAGGCAAGGCCATAAAAGATCATAAAAGGGAGTGGTCAAGCTTGGTCAGTCCTAGTTTCCAAGAAGATAAAGGGTCGTAAATTGAGGGGCAGCACGAAGTCCTTTAATTTAGACTGTGACCATTGTTACATGGGGAGGTGCCTGAAGGCCCAGTGTTCAGGTATTTAGCCCAGGAAGCACCTCAGAAAGACAGAGTGCTCATTCTGGTTTTTGATGCTCTCCAGGTTTCCATGGAGCCTGAACTGATTCTGTATTATATGATATAATTAAACCTTTTTTGAAATGATGCAAAACACTCTCAAGCAGAGAATTCTTCAAACACCTTTACACCATTGCTATGCATATGGACCTTGGCCTCTCAGACTCAACAGAATGCCACAAATGAATGAACAATGCCCTTCTGTAAGACATGATGTTTAAAGCAGGACTGTCAAACATTCCTGTTCAAATTCACCCCATAAACTGGAATAAAAAATTAAAGTATAAGCATGTGAAACAGTGTAATCTGTTCCTTGTGGTTCCTTTTCATTAGACCATGAATTTGAGTGATGGTTACTTTATATGGCATTGCACTACAAACATTTACAAACTCAGCTGTTGCTTCCATAACCAGCTTTTTGTATGAGTAGTGTCACGCCCGGGGGATTTGAACACAAAAAGGACCCATACGCAGGACAGTGAAACTAATAAAGGTGCTTTATTAACCATAAACAAAACTCAAAAAACACAGCCAAACCGACTGACCTCCAGGAACCGGTGCGAACTGGGATGCACGATACCGTGCGCGCACGTCCCCTAACCAGGCCTGTCGAGGAGGAGCCCCGGGCCGGAGGACACCGCTCAACGGTGGACTGGCGCCACTGGGAACAGCACCCCTGGTGCTTTACCGGTACCCCCGTAGGGATCTTCCCAACCATACGGGGCCGCTGACCACGGCTCGCGCGGACATGCAAGGGGACTCGACCGTTAGCTCCCGCCAGCTGTCCACCGGAGCCTGTTGCCTCCCGAACAATGGGGGGGCACGAGATATGTTCCTACTAGGTCTAAAGCTGGCTAACATACCTCGGGGCTCCTGCCCCTACTCCACCTGCCCTCTACAAAGAGCAGGTGGTACCTTCATCCCTGAGAAGGACTTACCGGGGCCGGGACGTGGCAAACCACATCGAAGGCAAACTACATTTACGCTCAGTCCCCAGTTGGTGTGCATCCCTAGTTCCACCACAGCGCGCCGCCCCTCAGATCCAGAATACGAGCGGCACGCCATCGCTACGTGACGGGCTCAAATGAGCCAAAATGCCGCTCGTATTCCTTCTCTTCTTTGGGGCCTTTATAGCCAGGAAAACAGCTGTATCTAATTACCGCTGCGCTGTGGTGCCGCGCCACTAGAGGGCAATACTCCCTCCTCCAGCAGCGCGGAAACCGTATGCCACAACAAAGAAGACCTCTTGTCATGACAAGTAGATCTGATGGAACTTAGTTTGAGTAAAACAGCAATTTCTGAAGTGAGAAAACTGCTTTAAAAATCATAGGTGTAGACTCCCAACAAACCAACAATCAAGATAAATTTCTTAAAATTTTGGGGTGTTTTTTTGACAGTAGCACCTCCTGTGATTCATTGATAAGACCCTGCTCCTGGAAACAGCATTTCCTAAGGAACTGGGTTTGAGTTTTAGGCTGGACTTGGAACATGATGGTCAGTAGTGAGGCTTCTCAAGTCAGGTGGAGCAACTGAGTATCAAGAATATGGGGCAGTGTTGGTGGTGGAGGATCATACTGCAGTACCAATGTTAACAGGCATTAACTGTGACGGTTAAAGGCTGTGTCTGCCATGAAAGCTCTATTGATGGTAAGCTGTCCACAGAGCACCTGTGAGCTGACATTAATGTGACAGCACTGGGTGGATTTTGGCAGGAACAATGAAGCTGGTGCTTTATTTATTTGGATCAGACTTAAAACCTTGTGAATCTCTGTGGTCTGTTAGTGGGAGATAAAAAATGTCCAGATTAAAGATGTTTGTCTCAAACTTGATATCAACCAAGACAGTGATCAAAAAGCCAAGAATTACCACAGAATGGACAGAACAGACAGGAATATGTGATTTTATTATAACAGAACATTATCTCAAAGCAGCTTTACAACCTTCGAGGTCCACAGCTCCAACTGAGCAAGCCTAAGGCAACAATAGCAAGGAAAACCTCCCTAAGTGTGATGAGGAAGAAACCTTGGGAGGACCATAAAAAAGAGACTCAATGTCCTTGGGCAGCCTCGCTATTCTATATAATGTACCAGTCAAAAGTTTGGACACACCTTCTCATTCAATGTTTTTCTTTTTCATCTACATTGTAAACTAATAATGAAGTCAGGCAGACTATGAAGGAACACAAGGAATCATGTAGTACTCTTACATTCTCTCAATCAGTTTCATAAGTACAAACACCAATAATCACCTCAAATGGTTTAACAACAGTCCTGAGGGAGTTCCTAGAGGTGCTGACCACTTGTTGGTTGAAATGTTTGGGATTGACTGCCCTTCATTTCTTAAAGTAATGAACTGTGGGTTTTTCTTTGAGTTGAGTCGTTCTTAAGTTGCTGTCACAGTGCCAAAAAGTGTTAGTTGCAACCGACTTGCGCCGAAAAAAATTGGATATTCGCGATACGGTCGGCGCTTTCGTACTTCAGATGTTCATACATCCGCACGTTTGCATAATCCGCAATAGCGAATCATTTCCGCCCCTCGAATTTTGAGCTTGCTCACGATTGTACTGCGAAAGAATCAATTTTTTATGAATCAATTAAAAGACGTGCCATAGAGAGCGAGAGAGTGAGAGAGAGAGAGAGAGAGAGAGAGAGAGAGAGAAATAGGTAATTTCCCTTTACTCCACAGAGTGTCTCTGTGGTGTAGGGATAACATTCTTGCTTATGGTGCAAGAGGACCTCTGCTTTTCTTCCAGACTTTAAAAAACACTTTTGTTTATATACATTTATGTATACAAATATTGTTATTGTTTATGTATATAAATATTATTATTAAATATAATAAAATGTTTATATAAAGAACAAACATTGAAGTTTTACATGTATAATTAAATGTATAGTTGTGATTTAATATTTAAGCGTGCTGTACCACAATCAGCCTCGGCTCTAGACTTCTTGGCTTTGGGGGGGCAGTAGAACATGATTGGGGGGGGGGGGGCATGTTGATAGTCATATTTTCAAAGCCAGAAATATATTCAAGGTTTGATTTGTGCATGAACGATAACACGATAACACGGTAACACGATAATGCTAATTTAACCAAGGTGGGGTATTGAAATTAATCACAATTAGATCATCTTTATTCATTTACATAAGCAAAGTATACTCATCAATCGTTATGCTTTACGTTTCAAGTTTAAACACACATGCAACATTTTTATTTATTTACCTCATTCATCAAATTAAGCCAGTATCATTAGCTCTGCTGATATCGTTTCATATCACATATCAAAATATATCACAAATAAACAATAAAACAAAATAAATAATGGTTCAGAACTCACATTTACTTAATTTACTGCAAAGTTAATAAGCTACTCTGTGTCTGGCTGGTCATAAACACTGGATGGTCCTAATTAGTATTGTCTTGGCTGATGGTTTTGGCAGTGCCATACACATTCCTCCTCTTAATAATGCTTTGAGTTGTACTCAAAGGGATAGTTAAAGCCTCTGGAATTTTTTATATCCTTCTCCTAGCTATTTCACATCTTTATGGTGACAGCTGGGGGCCGTTTAGCTTGGTTTGTTATGTAGAAGACCATTGGTTGTATCTGAGCAAGTTTACAATGGTAACGTTAATTTGCTAACTTTAGTAAATAATCAGAATAATATGTAAATACAGCTTGAATACAGCTACATTTTTAGGGTATAGTAACAATAGGACAGGATTTTGACAGGATATGATGGTTTCTATTAACACTGTGTTCTATTAACGGTGATGCAAAAAATGGAAATATTTTGAACTTTTGTGTTAATGGCATGAATAAGCCTGTACAGACAGTATTCCTTACAAAAGAGGCAGCAACGTAATGCAGTGGACACAGGTGCAAACGTTTGCCTAGAGAGGCATAAAATTCACAATGAAGACTAAATTACCTGCTTCCATTTGTACAGTGAGCCCTTCTTCAATAACAAAAGGACACCTACATGTGCAGCGAGTTGGCATTTATATGAAATAGCTGCTAAAAAAATACACAATGAGAAAACATTAGATGGATCACAGATTTGCAGAGGACGGCGTGTCCAAATTCGCTGAAAGTTTCATTGAAAAATTCACTGACACCTCCATGCCAACAAATAATTCAAAGGAAGTGCCAGTAGAAAGCCTCTTTCATATCTAACCATAATTACGAGCATCTAGAGTTTGCTCGACTTGCGATCACCCATCACAGTTGGACATAAATGTGCAGTTAGCCAACCTTTATTTGAAATAGTCATTTCGCAAACAGCACATGCTTTGTGACATGTATTATCTGCAGTTTGTAATCGCTAAAGATTCCTACGAGGTTTTTATTCATGCCGTTGTAAAGTCCACTTTGATCTATAATAACAATATCAGACACCAGTCGGCAGGGCTGAATATTCTGAGTCTATTAACATCTCCATTGTACGTGGGGAAAATGTCAGTATTAGCCTCGGCATGTGTGAAAACTGTCTGAGCGCTCAGTATATACACACCCTGGCTAAACAGAGACTCCTTTGGGCAGTCTGTCCCAGAGCTGCCCTACTCACTTACCCTCAATCAGCCCATAATTGTTTTCCGTCTGACTCATGCCCACTGCCGCATTTGTTTTGCACCTTTCATTTACCACACTGATATCATTTAATTATGTTTTCAAATTGCTATTTCCATCCAACGTTCCTTGCTCCGGCATGACCCACCCCCTTTGCAGCTTCTGTTATTTTTCCCTCTGTTTAAATACATCTAGTGAAGTCTGAACCCTAGATTTTTAATAGAGTTATCATTAGTTGTTACCTGTGAAACCAGTTCAGAGTCATGTTCTTATAATTGGAGCTATGTTCTTGTCATCTTTTCTCAGTCCAGAGAGTGAATTCTGACATGCATGATAGCTTTGAACAATGCAGCAACTGTTTCAATATTCCGCATGTTTCTCAAGGCTGGCTTTCCACGTGAGAGAGCGTACTGTATGAAAAATGAGTTTCCCTTTGCTCTTTTGTAGGATAATGGCTCCCAGTTGAAAGCGGTGTGAGAGTGCCGAGAAGTAAAGCTGCGATGGATATCTCCTCGGTGGACCCTTCAGCTGTAGCCGAATTTTGGGGCAACCTCTCTCTTCAAGGGTTCCTCTTTAATGAGACATTTCTCAATGACACGTGCCTCTTCAACACCTCCAACTGCACCAACGGACCTAGCGCTGGAAGCCGGCCAGGCATTAGCGTGGCAGGTGTCCTTATTCCGCTCATATACATCATCGTCTGCATTGTCGGCCTGGGTGGAAACACTCTGGTCATCCACATTGTCCTGCACTACTCCAAGACGGAATCGGTCACCAACATCTACATCCTTAATCTAGCCATTGCAGATGAACTGTTCATGCTAGGCCTCCCATTCCTGGCTGTCCAGAATGCCATGATGTCCTGGCCCTTTGGTTCCTTCATGTGCCGTCTGGTGATGACCGTAGATGGTATCAACCAGTTCACCAGCATTTTCTGCCTGACAGTGATGAGTATTGACCGCTACCTGGCTGTGGTGCACCCTATTCGATCGTCCAAATGGAGAAGGCCACAGGTGGCCAAGGCTGTCAATGGCTCAGTGTGGGCCATGTCCTTTATGGTTGTCCTGCCTATGGTCATCTTTGCTGGTGTCTTTGAGAAGGGAGGCACGTGCAACATCAACTGGCCCGAGTCTTGCAAGATCTGCCGTGCAGCTTTTATTATATACACCTCAACCGTAGGCTTCTTCTTCCCCCTGTTGGTCATCTGCATGTGCTACCTGCTCATCGTGGTCAAGATTCGCAGCTCAAGCAAAAAGGTGCATGCCACCTCTAGCAAACGGCGCAAGTCTGAGCGCAAGGTCACCCGCATGGTGGTCATAGTGGTGGCTGTGTTCGTCTTCTGCTGGCTGCCCTTCTACGGCCTCAACATTATTAACCTGATTGTGTTCCCTCCACCCAGCGAGCTGCAGGGTCTCTACTACTTTGTGGTGGTGCTGTCCTATGCCAACAGCTGCGCCAACCCCATCGTGTACAGCTTCCTGTCAGACAACTTTAAGCGGGGCTTCCGGAAAGCTCTGTGTCGCTCGTCTAGGAAGGTGGAGAGCCACGAACCTACAGAGCGGCAGGAGCAGGAGGAGCGCAGACAGATACTTATGCCCCGTGAGAGCTTGCGTAGAGCTGTCAGAGAAGACGAAGAGGACGACGAGGAAGAGGACCGGGAGGAAGAGACCGAGATGACAGAGATCTGCAAGATCACTCAGAATGGAAAAGGGAGCGGGCAAAGTACCCGTGCTTTGCTCTCCGAGCGGCCGTTACCTCCAGGGCTGTCTGAACACAGTTCACCAGGAGGAGACGGGATTGGGAAAGGCCCAGGCTTTGGGACAAACACAGCCTTGTTGAATGGGACAAAAAATGGCAATGTGAAACCCCTTCCAGAGGAACCAGTGGATAAGAACTCATCACTGGAGATCAGCTACTTGTAACACAACTTTTAAAATGCCTGACTTGTAAGTTACCTGAACCAGAGCCACAGTATTTATGTCTCACACATTTCTATCTGCCTGTCAAAAATGGCACATCGTAAAAAAATGTCAGCACAAACCAAGATTCTTTTGTAAGTACTCTAAAAATGTATAGTATGGAACATTTGTTTGACTTAATGTAACTTTCTGGCCGTAGATTACTCTTGCAGAGCCACACAGGATTTTGTTTAGAGGATACACATCTGGAGACTGGATTTTTTTTAATTGTGAGGGAATTCAGGTCTGTTCTATTAAACCAGCCCTAAGCACTTAATATATAGCATAGACAAAAACAAGTGGACTTGCTTGAGATGTTTCAGGAATAGGCCTGACATTTCATATCAGTTCATTTTATGATGCTCATTTACTTATGAGCACTTGTCAGAGGATTTTCTGAAATTACAGTGAAGGCCAATTTAAATGAACAATATTCAGAAAATTAAATATGCGCTCGGGTGGCATAGCAGTAATTTGCCAGAGCACAATTGTGGAGACCCATCAGCGCTTTTCAGCCGTCAACCAAGTGTAATTTGCTGTGTCTGACAAAAGGAAGGTCGACTGGAGGGATTTTCCCCTGTGCTTAAACCAATGTCCTGTCCAAAGCATGTTTATGCATTCAACCTTCATTATCTGAACACAGACTCCAGAACCTCTGCTATAACAAACACGTTAAGTGGAGTTACAATAGAAAATATAGGTTCGCTTTTACTAGGCAATGTAAAAAACAGTCAAAGTATGGCCCACTAGTGGCTTTTATTTTTAAAAAATCCATACTTTCTGAACTGATTAGTACTGTATTTATTATGTTCCCCATTTTGCTGTAATTACTGTGAGATGGACTCCACAAGTGTGGTCAGGAACCCTCCCCTGGCAAGATGAAAGGTAATTCAGTGGAATACACAGTGAGTAGAAACTATACAGAGAGTATCTATGTACTTTATGAACACCAACGGTGCCAAGGAACCAGTCTGAACCTTTATGAACACCAATGGTGCCAGAGTCCAAGTGGACGGAGTTTAATTGTTCCAGTAAACCAAAGCCCAACACCTTAACCAACAGACCTCACGTAGCCAGAGGCATGGGGGTTCATCTTAAAGAAACAGTGCTCTACCTACAGAGATCAGGTTGCTGGGATCAGTTTCTGGTTCCTGTATGTATTCGCCATTTTACCTCGTCTTGCCAGGTATAGAGAGTCAACCTTTTGAACATAGGAATAGGGATGAGGACTATTTCAGAGAGAGAATAAGCTTATTGCTGCTTTAATAAGTGTTTGGTCCCACTCACCCACACAAAATCCCTCATATGGTTCTCCAGTCTTGTATTCACTTTAGAAGATTACAGTCTTATAAAGGTGTGTGGGCACCTCCTTGAAATGACTGATTTTCGACATGATAGGTACAAACTTACATATCATTTGTCAACTAATAAAAATGTGTAATGTAATTTGACCAGGGTGCCATACCTTGCATAAGCCTACCTGTCTGGCTCTGCCAATCTTTCAGTCATTAAGGTTTTTGAACTTGAGATCAGAAACAGTTTATTGCCATGAACGGATTCACAGACTAGGAACTTGCTTTGGCATAAAGGTGCACATAGAGAGCATCAGAATGCCATGGCAGCCATACTTGGCGCCAACTCGAGCTAGAAAAAAATAAAATTCAGAGTAGAAATATATGGGGTAAGGGGAGGAGGGAAAAAACCATCCCCAGACTATGCTCATTAAGGAGTACAGTATGGGAACTGAATAAAACACCTCTGCACAGTTATGCACACATCGTGACTGGTCTGCATTGTGAAGTCTTGCTTGTATTTTCTCAAAATTTGTACCTTCTTATTGGTTTTCATTCTGCCTGATTGATACAGTGACAGAGAAACGAAACCTAATTTTCAGTTACACTCGAGTGAAATTAAATCAGGAATGATTTACTGCAATGGAGCTGAATCAGTCTGCCACATTAAACCTGCGGTGCACCATGTATAAAACGATTAAGATATGTTTAGGTAATGTGGTCTTGTAATTTTCCATGCATTATAGAGATATGCTAAGAGCTCAGCAGCCGTGTGCATACGTTTCAATTTACTCATGTAAATATGTTTAAAAGCCTTCCTCAGGGCCCCTTATCATCTAGATCATGTGTGATACATGGAAAGATCTTTCTGTACAATTACATTTTTCATAAACAGTACATGCATAGAATTCTAATCAACTAAAAGACACAAAATTTTTATACAGACCATAAATGTGCTCTATACAGTCACCAATCATGGTACCCAACATACCATGGGTGCTTCTTTTATGAATAGTTAGTATTTGCATTTCCTGTGCTTATGAACCATCTGCTGGACACAACAGTTCCTGAGTAACTAGGCTCAAACCCTGAGCTGGGCTTTTAATGGTGCAGTTAAGGAACGATGGAACGTGTACTTCAGCTTGTGTTTAATGTGTCTAATACTGTGATGTTTTACTTTATTTAGTATTTAATGGGGTTTTTCTTCTCTGAATGTTAATGATCTGAAACCCAATCCAAACGAGATTCAATTTATATGAGGTCCTGAGGTCATTTCTTATTTGATAGGTGCTATTTAGTAGCTATATTTCAATGTGGCCATGTTAATGTTATTCTACCTTATACAGCAAGATTAAGTCATACATTGGAAAAAAATTAGCTGTTAGTCACCATATGTCTTAGTCACCGCATTATTTAATTGGACTGGATGGAGCGAGGACTTCAATAATGAAAAAATATGAAAATCCAGATACCGCAATCTAATTAAAAAACCAGATACCTCCTGCTGATTACATAGCCAGATGCTGTCAGCTATTTCATGGGGCAGTCCATAGACATAATGCATTACTTTATATTTAAATATGCACAATGCATACATTTTGTTAGAAATAATGAACAATTTAAATTTACATCTTCTACATTAATCCAGTCTGTGGATGTGTAACAGCCTATAGGCAATCACACTATTGTTATCCGAAGGTCATCTATCTTCTCTTTTATTATTATTCAGCAGTTTTTTATGCGTAATTTCACACGCAGTTTGAGATATCAACACGGAACCAACCCCGAAACGTGCAGAATTCTTGAGAGACGGTTGCTTGTATACAGATGAAAAATCGCACGTTGCATTCGCACTCTACATGCGAAAACGGAGAAAATTTTCCCATTGACTTAACATTACTTCCAACTTCGGATGGCCATAACTCTAACAATTTTTGAGCTAGAAACGTGAAATTCGCTGTGCATGGACCGCGGGGCACCCTGACCCAGTACTTGAAGTTGTGGCGTGATCCGGCACTCCGGTCAGTTTTTACCACGCCCACAATTTCCGGCCTTAGGAACCCATTGCGCACAATGTTATTGGGCTGGTTTTTGATGCTCAATTTCGTCTGCAGTTTTCAAGATATCGACACGGGACAAATACTGAAATGTGCAGAATTCTTGGGAGACGGTTGCTTGTATACAGATAAGAAATTGCATTTGCGTGCTATTTTCAAAAATGCAAGAAAAATTTCCCATTGACTTAACATTACGGCCAAATTCAGATGGCCGTAACTCTGTCAGTTTTAGAGATAGGAAAATGAAAATCGGCAGGTATGGACCGAGGAGCACCCTGACCCGGCACATGCATCGTGGCAATCACACTCTCATTTTCTGCAGGAAATGCACCTCTCTAGTTTTATTTTATTATTGCATTCATTAATTTGCCGATCCACTAAATTCAGTGTTGAGGGGAGCCATACATTAATAAGGACAGTATGTGCAGACAATAAGTAAATGTGACAGAAACACAGCTAAAAAAACACCTAAACTGTTATAAACATCACTTCCTCCAGAACATTTGGAGTACTGATGCTCGTCAGATACAAGTACACATTGAAGATTACACACACACATTGAGAAACCCAAATATAATGCACACAATGGAATATAAACACGAATAAACCTCTCTGGCTGCACACAACCAAGAGGAAATGAGCCTAGTTATATAAATATTAATTTTCAGAACAGGCAATGCAGTATCATGCTTTAAACACTTTAAACCTTTAACTAGTATGAGGTAACAACAGCCAAATGGCTGGTGCTCGACCCTTGTAGGTATATGAAGGTGAAGCACAGTGCTTGCAGAATACATTTTCATTTCATGTCTCTGTTTCTGACTGTGTGCTAAAAGTGTCCATGTGAAATGCAGATTAATGTAGTTCTCATGTATGCACATAGTCAATGCTAACTAAAAGATAAAAAAAGTTAAAGTAAACAATATTTATGAAAATAAATGAAACACGCTAAACCTTTTAAATTTCTCCAGTCCTGTCCATAGTTAAAATACAAATTCTTATTTTACCAGGGGCGTTGCTAGACCTAACGCTTTACTGGGGCACAGGACCCCCAGCAAAAATTCAACATTTATAAAATTAGTACAAAAAACAGGTTGATAATCTAGTTGGTTAAATAATGTTACCCCTTTTTTTGTTTAACTGAACCATTACATGTAAGGAACTCTTCTTTCCTTTCCAATTCCCTCTCCCTCGTTCTCGAAAAGAACTTTCTTATATCCATCTACAGAAGAGTCACGGTAATATATTTCATGTTTCTTAGGTAAGCGCATGAAATTTGAATTCTCTGGCACGTGCACACATGTTGCTATGGTTACTATGGTTGATAAACGTGGCTTTCTGTTGAAAGAGGAAGATTGTATTTTCTGTTTGCTGGCTGTCCAAGTTTTAATTCAGAATAGAGTGTAAATGAATGCTTTGGAAAAATATAAGGTAGCTGAGATTTTTTATACTGGTGCACAGCAGATTCACACTGGGGCACCAGTAAAAGTGGTCTAACGATGCCCACTATTATAATTTGTGATCATTTTTAAGACGTTGTTTAACAAATCAGATGGTTTATAAATGGTGCTTATGTGTATTTAATGCCTATCCTCCTGAGAACCAAGGGAAAAAAAAATGATCTTACAATTTCTGCTCAAATGTCCATTATAAAGGACATTAATGAATGGGCCAGGTCTCGTTAGGCTATTTATGGGAATATGTCAAAGTAGAGAAGTACAGGATGAGAATCCCCACTTTAAAGGTTTCCAATCTGTATATTTTATACTGATTCAAGGCTTAATTTCCAAATGAAGGACTGTAGGATTCATGCACGCACTTCATAAAAATACATTTCACGTAAACCTCTATGGACTGCCTCAACAAATTCCTTGTAAGTGTGATTAAGGTTAAAATGTTGTTTCTTTAATGGCAGCCTCACTAGCAGAAATCATCCAGCGAACACAAAACAGGTCCAAGTGGCTCCCATTACTAAAAACACTCAGAATAATGCACCCACTCAACAAGACATTTACACACACCCACAGATTAGCACTGTAGGTTCAAAGATTTGACATTCAGAACTTTTCGTAAAACAGCTGTAAATAAATCTTGAGCTGCGCATTTAGTTTTGGAAGCGTTGCTGTATTTATTTAGACTCTAGTACGACTCATTCATATGCTGAGATTGCTGTTCTATCAGGTCTGTTAGGGTTAGGGTTAAAGTTAGGGTTAACCAAAATCTGGATAGGGATAATCCACTTACTAACACAGAATTGTATTGTGTAATGTTTCAATCAATACCTCTAAAGAAATGGACATTAAAATGGACGGAAACATTTCTGTACCTGCATTCAATGTATTGATGTTACATTTTATATAATGCACCAGTGAGCCAAAATTGTGACCCCCTGATTCACGATGACATTTAGGTAGGTGGTATGTTTCCTAGCAGCACACTTCCTCCACTGACTTGTCTTCTTACCACAGTTGCAGTGTTGTGACAGTACTCCCATAATCTGCATTAAAATTTTCGGCGACTTGTCCTCTGGAGTTGTTTCAGACCATACAGGATAGCCTTCAGCCTCCCAACACTTTTGCCAGTTCTTAAGTTGTATCCTGTTGGGAGGTACTCCCCATTGCTGACCATTAGTGCCCCACATCATACAAGGTACAGTCGAAGCAATTATGAGTTAAGAGCCTTGTTTTATCCAAGCACTGCAAACCTCTGACCCACCACCAAGCCCAATTTCTGTTGCAAGCATGTTTTCTAAGAGAAAATAATATTTTTTACCACCAGGGGCACTGTCAGGGATTCCAGACCCCATAAAATATTTGAAAAGATATATAAAAAAAATTCTAATATATTTTAGAGCCCCTGTCAGCCACACACCCTTCAAACTCCCCCCATATTGCACCCCTGTCTACCACTACCCACTGTTAATCAGAAGATCCAACCTCTCGTTGGTTCAAATCCAATAGTTGTGTCTTTAACCCCTTAACGTGCTCACCAAAAAAAAAAAAAAAATCTATGGAAAAAATTGTATTTTATTTTAATAATATTTTATTAAATAATTATTAATTATTTATTAAATAAATATTAAATAAAATAAAATAATTTTTTCCATTGATTTTTTTTTCTTGCTGAGGATGTTAAGGGGTTAAGGACACAACTATTGGATTTTAACCCCTTAACATCCTCACCAAGAAAAAAAAACAATCGAAAAATTTTTATTTTATTTTTATAATATTTTATTAAATAATTATTAATTATTTATTTAATAAATATTAAAGAAAATAATTTTTCTTTAATATTTATTAAATAAATATTAAAGAAAAATTATTTTCTTTAATAATTTTTCCATTGCTTCTTTTCTTGGTGAGGACATTACCCCCTTTAATGTCGTACTTAACTTTTTGGTAGAGCACTTTTTGTGTCATTAAATCTTTTTAACCCTTTAATGTCCTCACCCAGAAAAGCAATGGAAAAAAATATTTTATTTAATATTTATTTAATAAATAATTAATAATTATTAAATAAAATATTATACAAATAAAATAAAATAATTTTTCCATTGATTTTTTTTCTTGGTGAGGACTTTAAGGGGTTAAAAATATTTAATGCCCCAAAAAGTGCTCTACCAAAAAGTTACGTATGACCTTAAAGGGTTAAATAAGGCCTTTAACTCACAATTGCTTGGAATGTAAGATTGTATCAGATATAAGTCACAAAATAAAATGTTTGCTAAATGAATAAATGTCTAAAATGGTCCAGATCTTCATTGACCATGCTCAGTACAAGATCTTTTTCTTCTTTTTCTTTCGGCTTTTCCCTTTTCACGGGTCTCCACAGCGAGTCGCCCTCCTCCATCTCACTCTCTCCTCTGTATCTTCTGTCCTCACACCAACTACTTCCATGTCCTCTCTAACTGCATCCATATATCTCCTCTTCATCTTTTTCCTGGTAACTGCATTTCTAACATCCTTCTACCAATA
>JAVSBU010000063.1:3557534-3570956 GCA_033118015.1 Loricariichthys derbyi | reverse complement strand
TAAAATCTACATTTAAAAATAAATAAAGAAATAATTAAAGCAGAAATATTAGCATTTACATTTTTTCTTTGGAATTTATATGTTTAAAGCCCTCTGAAAGTTACAGATGAAACTGTCTGTCAGAGTTTTTCGTGTTACGTAACACTATATATTTCGACCCTTATTTTGAGAGGAAAATGCGGAAAGAGTAAAACTGTGCATGTTTACGTCATAATCCGAGTCCTTTTTCGCAGGTAAACCAGATCTTTGTTCTTGCACTAGAGGTGATTATATTCTGTCTGTCTGAATGTTACGTGCCAAAGGTAAGATATGGCATCTCACATTTGATTTTTTTACTTATTGTATCGATATAAGCACACAGTTTTTCAAGTTTTGTGTGATCAGTGAAAACAAGACACTCTTAGATATTTATAGTGATGTTACACAAATGTGTCTGTCCTGTTACGTGAATAAATTTATATACAATTATTATTATTATTATTATTATTATTATTATTATTATTATTATTATTATTATAACAAAAAATAAGGTTAGATTTGAAAATTCTTGTTTTTTTTATTTTATTTTTTTTTTGTCCCAATGTCCCCATCATATGACGAAGAGCAAATAATGAGTCAAATGGCTCTAGTGGTATTCATGCCAGGTTCCTCTCAGTTAATCTCAGTTAGTTTTTCCTTGCCATTGCCACCGCTGGATGTTCAATAGGGGCTCGACCTTTTGTAAAACTGCTTTGCTTGTTGTTAAAAGTCTTAAATGCATTGAATTGTATTGAACTGGGAAGCTGGACCAACGCCTAAGATTTTGTAAGCTGATGTGAGGTCCAGCTGTCCAAACCTTTTAGCCGTGTAGCATAATTTGGAAATATGTGGCATATTATTCAGCACCTGTTAAAATGTAAAACATATTAAATTAGATAATGACTCAGCTTTTACCATGTCATTGAGAAATGTGGCTTTTAGGACACAGTGGCTGTAATTGTCAGGGCTGCTTGGTGAGAATGAGCTGCCTCCAGCAGGTAATTATAGTCTTACTCCGTTTAACGTTTTAGGGTAGTAAACAAACAACTAACATTTGACTGGTTTGGGTAATTATGCATATGAGCTGTAGTTTCTGTTTTAAAAGGACAACTTGGGATGGACATTCAGAGGTTAACAATCCAACACCTTTGTGGGGTCAAAACAAGGAATAATAGATAATACAATGCCCAGTCAAAAAAAAAAACACTAATATTTCATTGGATCTCCTTTAGCTTTGATTAAGACATTGTTTCCACAATCTTCTGCAATGTCATAACTATTTCTGTCCAGAGTTGCATTAATTTTTCTCAAAGATCTTGTATTGATGATGGAGATTTGGACCCACTGCCTTCTCCAGCACATCCCAAAAATTCTCAATGGAGTTCAGGTCTGGACTCTGTGGTGACCAATCCATGTATGAAAATGATGTCTCATGCTCCCTGAACCACTCTCTCACAATATGAGCCTGATGAATCCTGGATCATCTTGGAATATCAAGGAAGAAAAAAATCCATTGATGGAATAACCTGGTGGTTCAGTATATTCAGGTATCAGCTGATCTCAATATTTGGGCTCATAATGTTGCTGATCCGAGACCTGACCTAGAACTGCAGCAGAAACCCCAGATCATAGCTCCGCCCCCACAGGTGGTGACCTTTTTTTGGCAAGGCAGTGTATCAACAGACAAATAAGAATGGGAAGAAAATACAGTATAAAGCAGTAGTTAGTCTGGGTAAAGAGAAAAATCTAATTCAGAGGACGCAAATTGAATCTGAAGATAATACCAACAACAATAACAACAATAATATGACTTAGCTTGTTCCTATTTGTATTAAAATTATATTATCTATATAAAATGGAACAGCTTTATTGTTATTGCACAAGTGCATCAAAATTGGAGTTTGCACTTGATGCTGTGTCTAAAAAAACAAGAAAAAAAAATATGTTCACATATAAACTACAGACATTAAATATTCCTGTGAAACTTGCATTGTTATTGAGTTTAAGATTAGCAGCAATCTATATTTTATAGCAGCAGTATTTGATTTAGGTACAGCTGGTGCAGATCAGTGGTTGTGAGGAGTATTTGAAAGACTCATTCACTTTCCGTTAGGGCTCTGAGGAGGAAACTAATAAATAGATAAATATTTTGTATCACCAGATAATTCTATTTGTAACAATTATTATAAATTGTATTAAAAAATAAAAATCTGTTTTCTAACTCTGGACGTTGCGGCTGTATCAGCCAATCAACTCTGTGGTTTCACGAGCAGAGGTGGGAGTTTAAAGAGCAAATAGCTCGTATTTTGGTGAATATCATCTAATGGTCATTTCTGGTTCTTTATATAACAAATAATAATTTCATGCAGTCATATGGAGATTAGTGGACCTTATAATTGTTAAAAAATTGAATTTTGTAGGCCATTCTCAGGGCTTCCCAATATAGATTTTCGAAACGGAAGTGAGTGTGTGTGACGTTATCACGGTCAATCTGAAGCCTTCAGAGTCGAATCAAAGTCGAATCAGAGTCAAATCCGAGTCACTCTCAAAATGGAGACCAGCTGACGTGATTTTTTTGAGCGATTTTTAAAGTAATTTAAGCGATTTTCACATTTTTTGTTAGTGTTCGAATCAGGACTAGACGTACATCTAGTAAAGTATATGGATGAAATAATCCAGGATGAATCACAGAGCTAACCACCTCTAACCAATACGGGAAGATTATGGTAGGTCTTTTCTATTGACTGTTCTATCTGTAGAAATTAACCATAGCGAGCCATTTTAATTGTTTTGTACATTTATACGAGGACATTTATTTAAAACTTGTGTTGGCAACATTCGTGCGATCTGCAACTACACAATAGTTCGGCATTTCATATTGTTTACACTACAATGAATCTCACTAGCTCTCCGTAATGGCTTATGAATCTTCAAGTCGACGTCAGCATAGGAGATTATCCGAAAGTAGCCGAGAGTGAAATCTGCATTTCCGTTTCAGAGCAGAGCTAGTCAAATTAATTTTTTTCTAAAAATCCATGGATTTAAATTTTACTTTGTCGACAGATATATGATATTGATGAAATATGCTCTTTATTTGTGTGTGTAACTACCTTACAGCTCATGTGCTCGCTTGCTTGTTAGCTCACATTTGGAATAGACACTGTTCTAACTCTGTTGATGTGTTTAGAGACTTTTTTGTGTAAGTTACTTGTATTTTTGTGTATGACATTCTGCTACGTATTTGTACCAAGCTGTAAATGGTGTTCATAAGTGTATGTATCTGTCATATTGTAAGTAGCACTCCGTTGTTTGTATATTCTCTCTAACCTTTAACTATATAATCAGGTTCAAATTCACATGTTGTTCATACTTTCAATTCAATGCATTTTTTGCTTCTATCAAACAAAAGTGTCAGGTCCATTATATCATCCTTTGAAGTCTTACATCTTTTGCCTACACAGGGTCATAACAGTAAATTACTGTGCTTTTTATAATTAGTGTTAAAAACGCAGAGACATTAAAGATGCTGATCTCTGGTGCATTTGCATATTGTTTGTATGCTGTACAGTTACGTTACACTTGCCAGGTCCCCAGAACTGTAACTTTATTCTAAAAAAACCCCAAAGAGCCAAAAATGTGCTTTAGATTAGACTAAGGTTATGGTTAAGTGTATGTTTTCCAGGTGCGTGTAACACTTTAACCATGCAGGTTGACCTAATGTCTTTTGGAATGCGATAGTCAACCCACTCATACATGGGGAGAACATGCAAACTCCAGGCAGGTTACTGGAGCTGTGAGGTGATAGGGCTGATCACTGGTGTGTAATCAGTATAATCCTCACGTTTGACTCCGAGTTCCTGGAACAGGTGAGCAGGGTACAGTAATTACTAAAGATAAATTAATAAATAAGCATAACGAATGCATAAAATGATGAGGGAAAAGTTGGCCTTGAGCAGGAGAGCACTGGAGTCTGACACAATGAAAACAAGCAATCATTAAACATTTAGGAAATGAAGATACTGTAATTAAAATCACCCCAAGAATGCGTGGCAAATTATTTCTGTATTCTCCATTTAACAAACTGGAATTAACAGCTGAGATGGATTATGAAGGACTTCATAACACCTCACATGTACAGGAGGATGTCGGTCGTCTTTAGGGGTTTGTGTAGCTCTCTCCTATAGCTATCGTTGTGATCCTTAAGTAAAGTGGTAGCAAAACTTTACAGGCATATGTCCTTCATGTTTGTGACGTCAATGAAGGGACACAAAACGAAGCCATATGTAGCACGTACAACAGGGCAGTAGACTTTACCGTGAGCTATCACTGTGTGTATAGAGTTCAGTCCACAACGCAGAAATACAAATAATGTCTGGAAACACGTAGGAAGGTTTTTTTTGTCACAGTAAGCCTCCGGTAGCAGTTCCTCCTCTGGTCCAGTTTTCCATGTTGCTGATGCGATGATGTTCTCTTGGTTCTTGTTTTCTGATGGTGTTCCATTACGATGATTGTGTGTCAGTCCTGTTCAGACACAGCATTTCTCTGATTCTTTCTGGAACTGCTTTATATGGTGGCCTTCTCGATGCCACTTTTGTAAACACGCCATGCTTAGGAGAAGCTCTGAGCCCTGCCTAATCACAAACCTTGGGCTATGAAACACCAGAAAGAGAGAGCGAGAGTTCTTTTTGCCTGAGTGCAAATAAGCAGCAGTAGAAGACCTCATGGGTGAGATGAGACATTGAACGAAATGGAGCACAAACAAGCCGGTTGTTATCGTTCGAACAAAAATGGCATGGTATAAAGGCTTTTAATGCGCCTAGTTCCATCCATTAGGTGACTTGCCCCATTACATGACAGCTACCAACATAGGGGAGTGAGGTCTGATACACGAACTGAGCTGAACTGATGGCCTATTCTAAACTGAGACTCTTAAGATTGGCGAGTGTTGCTCTGGTTGAGAGGGAACACATGAATCACTCTATCAAAATGCAGCATCTTTTAGTTGCCATTACAGATTCAATGGTACCATCGAGCCTCCAAACTTTAAATGACAATGGGCGAAGAGACAGGAGGTGGTGAGGCAGGACGAGGTGTCACTGGACATTATGTTACGTGCCATCCAGTATGAGCGAGTGTCTTACGATTGGCCTTTGATCCTGGAAGATCAGGCATTAGTGGATTATTGAGGAAATGCTTTTCATTTAGCTCTGTACTACGGTACGGGCATGAATATTAATCCCTCAGTGTCACTAATCTTATTTTTGGGTCTACTGGCCCGTGAAGCCATAAGTTAAACGAGGGTGCTGAGTGGGTGGAGAGAGCCTTTCTAATCAAATTAGAAGTCTTGGCTGTTCAGTCCCATGCACTACATAAAATGGCCCTGGATAATTGCTAATTAATTAACCAAATAAAACTGGACAGTAATTAAGCAAGAGGCTGAGAGACAAGGTAGGGGAGTTAGAACTTGTGGTATGGATTTCTCATTTTCAGTATCAATGATATCTATTTATTCAATTATACAGCAAAGTATCTGTATAAGGGGAAAAACTCTTTCCTGTCCTGCCACTAAACCCTTCATGGGCCAAGGTTCCATTCAGAACAATGTGGTAAGCTCCTGCCAAAAAATTGGTCACATTCCTCAAAAGGAGTGCCTTAAGCACCGTTTACACATAGACGGTAAGAACTCCGGAAGCGTTGCGGAAGAGTTTTTGGCTCCTCCGGGCTGTCTTAGGGATCAAACGCCCTTGTTAACGCCGGCGCTAGGGGGCGTGGCTTAGTTCTGACTTCACCGGGAATCGTCGAAAAAATTATTCAACGTGTTGAATAATTCCGGGAGCGCTCCCGGCTGTTTTCATCCGCGTCTTAACATAGGGATAGAACATAGGGATGTGCTGGATGCTATGACGTCAAAACATCGCTTTATTCGGCGGATTTAGCGGCGTTTTATCCACCTATTTGTGGAGAGTACGGTGGTCAAAATGCTAGTCAATTTGCATAAAGTGCTCCACCCCTTTTCCACCGCGAAAAACAGCCGGAACTACCGCAAACTTCGGTCTACATACTACCTGCCAACTAAACCGTCTATGTGTAAACGGGGCTTTATTGTTCAATGTCAGTAGGTCTTGCACTTGGATAAATACACCATAAGATGATCACCCGACCTGCTTCCCTCCCTCAGACAAAGCCAGTCATGCCTGTATGTGATGTCTGACTCAATCTGCTAGGTCTCAAACCCTGGTCACTGTAGCGTTCGGTTATCGTATTAGGCCGATACACGCTAACGAGTGATTTATTCAGACGATACTAAATTAATTCGAGCTTCTGCATAATAATGTTCCACACCAAATGTGTTTTTTTCAAATGATAAAAACGCGACGCTATTTTTATCACCTGTTGCCGGCGACAAATACTCACTGACCAATCACCATCGCTTCAACATCTCATTTATATTTTCGTAAAATCTTAAACTTGATCTTTGTCTGGATAGATCTCCTAAATAAAAAAAAAAAATTAAAAAAAAAAGCTTTTTTCACCCAATATCTGGTGTCTAATATTTACTTGAACAGCAAAAGCATAACTTCACTTGAGGAAAAGTTCCCGTACGGATATGTCGCGTTTTCATGTCGCATTTTTGCGTCACATTTGGTGTGTAACGGTCTTTAGGCTGCTAAATTCTCAAGAGCAACAGAAACAGCTTTGTGGTGTATAATGTAAAGTGGGAAAAGGCTCCTATGACTTTTGGTATAGAAAAGGACAATTTCACCAATAATATGGGACACCTTGATTCTTTAAGTGAACTACTAAAATAAGGAGCCACAAATAACAACGGACTCAACACTCTTCCCTTTAAAAGGAAGACTGATGATGGAGGCAAGGTTTTGGACATCAAAGCAAAAATTTGAGTGATTTATCTCACTTCAAAGTAACATCGTTCCTACTAGTGCGAATGCAATCCAAAAAAGCCCTGGAACCAATGTAGTTCTTAGGGGAGATCCACAGGGGGTGGTTCCTCCCAAATTTGTTCCAATAACTGTTCGGGATTGAGGTGAGTAGCACACAAGAGGATACGATGGAGAGAAAATGGTTAATGGTGATGGATTTAACCTCTCTCTATATCTACCACTATTACTGCCAATATTCCACAACCTGTGAACCTTCAAAATGCATAACTGAGTCACCTCGTCATATTTAGAAAAGCAGAATGTGAGGGCCTCGATTATCCTGTTGTATAAATCACCCAAGCTGTAGGATTGTAGTTGCCCTGGTCTGCATTTACCTGACATTTCCTTTATCTTCCCGTTCAGCATTTCAAGCGGCCAACAAAAGAACCTGACATTACCAAAGACCCTTGGGGTGTGTCCCCTGGTTTATTTTTCATATTTCCTCCTCCTTTCTTATCGTTTCTTTTTCAGATGACAAAAGCTATTGAAATGGAAATCAGTTTGTCACACGTTTGTGGAATATAGATAGCTATACAGAAAAGCAGTGTGCTTTCCTAAGACATGCATGGTTAGCTAAAAAAATGAAAGCAGGGCCATGTGAATGACTCGGGAGTACAATGCATACTAGCGCTTAGACTGAATGAGGAGTCAGGCTCTCAAGGTCTTACCATCAGTAAAACCAGTGGTTCCTATAGGGGGGTCCGGAGGTTTTAACCCAGCAAAGGAATTAAAATTTTAAGACACAACACCCGTCATTTGTAACAACGCCATTGAATAGGTGCCAATTTTTCACTCAATAAGGAGTTGCACTTTTATACGAATATGCCCGAAATATATCCCAGTGGTGTTTGGAAGCAAAAAAGTGACTGTTTGCCAGAGAGTTGGGGGTGTCTTTGGGAGATTAAAAATATTCTAATATAAAAGGAGCTGGGGTTTGGGAACCAATGCGTAAACAATATATACACAGATGAATAGTGTGCCAACACAATTATTTATGGCATATGCCCCATGGAACAAACATGAAATGAAGGAATGCTACTGCAGATTTCGTTGTCCCCCCTCTCTCTCCCTTTGGCTCTTTTGATGACTCAGCCTGTACACAGATCAGAGCAGCCTGTTCTCAGACCCAGACCAACTTAACTTATACACTAGCCATTCCTCTGGCTAAATTTCAAACGGTGGATCATCAGACTGATCAGGCAATAAAGACGGCCTGTGCTTTAGATCCCCAATGCTTTAAACGGCTCACAGCTTTTGCTGTGCAGACACACCCTTCCAGTAATCAAGGATGTCATGTAAGTCCTCCCCTTTTGCAAACTGGACCTTTTTGCGCAGGGCGTTCCCTGCTGTAATGTAGCAGGACTCCTCTCGTGGGCCTTTCTTGTAGGGACGGAAGCGCTCCCATATGCGCAGTGTGCTTTCGGTTGAGTATTCAGGGCTGGATGAGTAGCCTGAGTAATTGTGTTGGTGGGGTGAGAGCTGAGAGTAAGAAGCAGCGTCTCTCTTGGTACATGACAGGGGCTTGAGAAAAGATGCCCTTTGGGCAGGGGAGTTATGAGAGCCCTCGTAGTAGAGAGCTGGGACGGAGTGACGGTGCTCCGCACAGTGGAAATCTGGATGAACCTCCAGATGCTGCTGAAGGTTCACGCCATCTATGGTAACTCCATCCATGTTACAGCCACCACCACTACCTCCACCACCACCACTTCCAACTAATGGTAACCTCTCCACAGGCTCCCCACATACCACTGAGCTGCCCTTCTCAGGAAACTGACAGGCATCTGGACTTCGGGGTTCTGGAACATCCAGACTGTAAACCCGAGTTTTTCCACCAGCAGGGCCACAATGCTTCTTGGAAGAGTTGACAATCACGGCTGCATCTGCGCTCATTTGTCTCTGAATAGGTCTCACTGCACTGGCTGGTGGTGGAGGTCGATAAGGAGGTGATACAAAGCCTCCTCCTGTAATCCCTGGCCGTTCAGGAGCTGATAGAGGATGAACAGGTGGAGGAGGGATTTTGGGGGAAGGAAGAACCTGACAAGCCTCAGTGACACTGGTGGAGATTGGAATTAGACCCCTGGTTAAGGAGGAGCTACTGGTCGGTGGAGGTGAACTGGGATTCCCACTTGATGTGGTAGCCGAGGACACTGCAGCTACTACGGAGTCAAGCTTGAGGGCATCGATGCAGTTATTAATGATCTGGTTAACTTTGTCAACTTCCATTGCGATAGTAGAGATCTCCGATGCTGATCCTCGGCCATCGTCATCTGAGTCGTCTCCCAAGTCACTCGCGTCTTCCTCTCGGAGTTCCTCTGCTCGAACAGGCTGCCTTAATCCATCCCTTCCCCTCTCATCCCCTGCTCCAGAAGTCCTAATATCCATGTAGTTGCCCTTCGACGCCATCGCTTCAGAAAAGGCAGTGGCCATCTTTTCAACCTGAGGGATGGTGGACATACGTGAAGAACTTGTGTTGGCCAAGCCATGACTCAGCATACCCGAGCTGGAGGAGGACATGGACAGCTTTCCATGGTGGTGCTGATGGTGCACCTGCTCATGAAGCTTCTGCACTGCTGTTGGATCATTAGCAGCAGCAGCCGCAACTTCTGGTCCATAGCGCATCTCGAGAATAGTCTTTTTGACACAAATTGATTTCTCTTTCTCCTCCCTCCTCCATCGCCTCCGCAAACAGTAATACACCACACCAAGAATGATCAGCATACCGAACAAGCAGCCTACAATAGTCATAATATAATGCGTTGTAGTGGAAGGGGTGTGCTGCATGTCATCTTTGGTGAGAGACCGAGTGGAAAAGGAAATGCATGTGTGATTAAAACGCTGAGAATTCCGTATTGAAGCCACACAAAAGGTGTAGTTGGTGTTTGGAATGAGCTTGTTGAGTGTTATTAACTCCTTTTTCTTTTTGAGAGTCATCACATCCGAAACAAAGCTTTGATTGTATTGTACCAGGATATACATCTTGCTGTAGGGTTGGGGGATCTGAACCAGCAATGATGCTGAAGAAACTAACATTTGTTGAACAGTGATGCTGGGACTAAAAGAGTTCTCAGAGGACGATGAGGTTGTTGGCTGATGGTACGGTCCAATGCGGTCAAACATTTCAGGACCGATGCCTGAAGATTCAGAATCTGGTGGCAACGAAGTCATGCCCGGAATAAATACGCCATCACGGCACATGGAATAAAGGATGTTTCGAGCACTGCGGCTGGGCCCTCCAATGGGACTCAGCAAAGGATGCCCAAAAAGCTCGCGTGGTGTCTCACACTGTAGCCGATCATAGGTGTGTGTGACGTTGTTGAAGGCCTCTAGCCAAATCAGGAAGCTGTAGAGCTCACAGCCACAGTGAAATGGGTTCCCCGCCAGCTCGCACACCATCAGTCTACCCAACGCGGTGAATGTGGAGGGATCCAATCGGGCCAGCTTGTTAGAGGAGAGATCCAGACTGCTGAGACTGGGACATTCCCAGAAGGCGTTGGTGGCAATAACTTCGATGAGGTTGTGTTGCAGAAACAGGCACTGCATGCGCCCCAGTCCTCGCAACATACCCTCCGTTAGATTGGTGAGTTTGTTGTAGCCCAGCTGCAGCACTTGTAGGTTAGCCTGTCCAGCAAAGGCACCATCCTCAATGTAGGAAATCTCATTCTTGGTTAAATTGAGGTCTGTCAGGTTGGTGAAGCGACTTAATGAGGAGAAGAAAACAGCCTTGAGCTTGTTCTCATTGAGCCGTAAATCATGCACTGTGTTGTTGATGTGCTGTGGGATTGTCTCATATGGTGGCTGGTTCTGACTGCAGATGGCCAGCCATACATAACCTTTATCCCCTTCAATGAGCCAGCAATCACCATGGACAAGATCTGGTGTTGAAAATAGCAGAAGAAGTGAAGGAAGGAGCAGGAGGATGGTGCAGGCAGAAGGTTTATACAACTTACTCTTCATTATGAGGGACAGCAGGATGGGAAAAGGGCTGGAAATCGTGAAAAGTCTCTAGTGTCTAAAATAGCAATGAAGAAGGAATAGGTACAGTCACAGCTGTGGGTATGACATAAAATCTAACCAGTTCGTCATATTATCTTATTTCCTGAACGGCTGGGCAACAGGCTCTTAGTGGACAGCCACATAGTCTTCTCATGGATTATGTAGATCTTGACGTAGAATCTGTGAAGACAACAAACAGAGGTGGAAAGAGTTAACTAATGGAAGGGCAGTTATCATACTCAGATACAGCTGACATGCTAGTGTTGAAAGATCACAGTATATTCATTAGTCAAATGGGATATTTAGGAACCGGAGGAACTGTGGGAGCTCAGTGTGAAGTTAATGAATGGTGGATGAGAAAGTCAAGAGTTTACATCCCTCTTCTGTCATGTTGCCCCTGTTAAGTCCTTGAGCAAGGCCCTTAACCCACAATTGCTTGGTTTGTACGGCTGTGGATGAGGGTATACTGGCGTTTTAGAGGAACGGATCTTCACATGAAGCCAAATGACTGCATTTCTAACAGGAGTAAAATCAATAACATCAAACTCCCATGTAATCATTTTGTAGCACTAAAACACAGGGCCATGTTTCACAAGGTGTTAGCAAACTAGGACTCCTTCATCTGCCCTTTTCGCCCACTGTGATCCAGAATTCAGGAGGACACACAGAAGTGACACACATCATTAACCACCAAATGGTACAAGGTCATTGCCTGTCAAGTTCCGAGCTCACACTTGTTCCACAATCCTCCTTAAATTTGCCTGCACTACACTAAGCGGCAAATATTCACAGATCCTTTAGCAGATCTGGACGTCTTGTGTTAACTAAATATGCTCAGTTTCAAATTCATTGCTCTTTAATTAACCATAGTGCGATTTCAGAAGCATTTCAGAGTACTTAACACTTTGAAATTGAGAGTTCAGAGTCTGTGGTAGAGATACATATTATGCGACACACTGCTACTTAGCTTACTAGCATTGATCACTGCACTTGTATGATATTACATTGATTTCTATTGCTCATGAACGAGCAGCCTGTCAAGGTTATCCCTCTACCTGTGGCTCTAGACCTTCCCTCTGATACTGCCCAGGATACAACAAAATGGGCACCTCATTTATAACTATAAATACTGTGGTATTGTGATGCAGAAAGTGCAGAAACCTGAGTTAGCCTAGTGGTTAATGGACTGTGAACTAGAAACAAGGACATAATGATGATGATTTGACCCAACTGGACCTAATGGGTGCAGTTAGAGAGGACATGGAAGTAGTTGGTGTGGGGACAGAGGACAGAGTGAGATGGAGGAGAATGACTTGCTGTGGTGACCCCTGAAAAGGGAAAAGCCAAAAGAAGAAGAAGAAGAAGAAGAAGAAGAAGAAGAAGAAGAAGACGACTGTGCTGTACTGTTCAATGGTATAGTAGCTCAAAAATAAACCACCAACAAAACCTTTTCCAGCGAATAATAATCAGTGAATAATTAAGGGAAATTCTGCAACATGAGAACACACAGCATTTGAAGATTGCTCAGATCTACGGCTCTTTGTGTCTCTACTTGTTCGCTCTCACTTGTTTTTCTCTAGTCATCTTTATCCCACGAGAGATGTGAACTGGTTTGGTGTTCCAAATTCTGAGGCCAAAAAAGAGGTCTTAATTAGGCCTGTGGATGCATAAGATTGGGAGGTGCATCCCAAAGAGAGAGGGCAACGAAAAGGACATGCCAAACTGAAACACTTTGAAATATTTATCACACCTCCGTTTTAACTCAACGGTATATCAAAACCACCAAGCATTAAGTCATGTTCTATTATAAATTTATTACAAAGCCCTGCTTGTCCCCAAATCCTAGAGCATTTGAGGCTCATGCTACATGGACATAAGCTGACAGTGACATAGAGCTACATGCAGCAAAGCTTTCATCTCTTGCACTAACACCGGCGCTAACAAGATACAGGGGAAAAAAGCTTTCGTGGGCTCCTTCCAGCCATGCTTCACGATGCACCCGAACAGCTGATCTAATCTTGGAGAGGGTTCTTGCTGAGAGTGCCAATTACAATTGATTGCTGTCTCTCTAAAGCTCTCGCTTAATTAATTACGATGCGCTTCCTCTAACTCAACAGTCAGATATAAAGCTGCTGCTTTTGGATTTAGTTTGAGTTCTGGTCATGATGGAGTTCCAAGATCAAGCAATTCTTTATGGCCGTAATTATTTAGTTTGTCTGTTATCCAGTAGCCAGGGTTTAAAGGAATCGGTAAATATTGACTAGTGTAAGTCGTACAAATCACATGATGTTGTGTAGATATAGTGTCTACCATAAATATAAAATCTAACAGAACCTGCATTTCAGGCATGTAATCCATTTACAGAGGTACAGCACAGGTTAAACAACTAGGATATAAAGTTAGAGAGGACAGACTGAGATGGTTTGGACAAGTCCAGAGGAGGGACAGTGGGTATATTGGTAGAAGGATG
>JAVSBU010000063.1:3484941-3496937 GCA_033118015.1 Loricariichthys derbyi | reverse complement strand
TATCTATCTATCTATCTATCTATCTATCTATCTATCTATCTATCTATCTATCTATCTATCTATCTGTCTCTCTGTCTCTCTCTCTATCTATATATCTGTCTGTCTGTCTGTCTGTCTGGCCTTCCTTCCTTCCTTCCTTCCTTCCTTCCTTCCTTCCGTCCATCCGTCCGTCCATCCATCCATCTCTCTATCTGTCTGTCTATCTATCTTTCTATCTATCTGTCTACCTCTCTTTTTCTGTCTATCTGTCTGTCTATCTATCTGTCTGTCTGTATGTCTGTCCATCCGTCCGTCCGTCTCTCTGTTTGTCTGTCTATCTATCTGTCTGTCTGTATGTCTATCCCTCCGTCCGTTCCTCCGTCCGTCCGTCCATCCATCCATCCATCCATCTCTTTATCTGTCTGTCTATCTTTCTATCTATCTGTCTGCCTCTCTTTGTCTGTCTATCTGTCTGTCTATCTATCTATATGTCTGACTGTCTGCCTGTCTGTATATCTTTCTATACATCTGTCTGTATGTCTGTCTGTCTCTATCTATCTATCTATCTATCTATCTATCTATCTATCTATCTGTCTGTCTGTCTGTCTGTCTGTCTGTCTGTCTGTCTGCCTGCCTGCCTGCCTGCCTGCCTGCCTGCCTGTCCGTCCGTCCGTCCATCCGTGCATCCATCCATCTCTCTATCTGTCTGTCTGTCTCTCTATCTATCTGCTTGTCTATCTATCTTTCTATACATCTGTCTATCTATCTTTCTATCTTTCTATACATCTGTCTATCTATCTATCTTTCTATCTATCTATATATCTGTCTGTCTGTCTGTCTGTCTGTCTGTGTCTGTCTGTCTGTCTGTCCGTCCGTCCGTCCGTCCGTCCATCCGTCCGTCCGTCCGTCTCTATCTATATATCTGTCTGTCTGTCCATCCTTCCGTCCGTCCATCCGTCCGTCCATCCATCCATCCATCTCTCTATCTGTCTGTCTATCTGTCTTTCTATCTATCTGTCTGCCACTGTCTGTCTGTCTGTGTGTTTGTCCGTCCGTCCGCCATCTATCCGTCTGTCTGTCTCTCTCTCTCTCTCTCTCTCTATCTATATGTCTGTCTGTCCGTCCGTCCATCTGTCCGTCCGTCCGTCCATCCATCCATCCATCTCTTTATCTGTCTGTCTATCTATCTTTCTATCTATCTGTCTGCCTCTCTATCAATTTGTCTGTCTGTCTATCTATCTGTCTGTCTATCTTTCTATCTATCTGTCTGCCTCTCTTTGTCTGTCTGTCTGTCTGCCTATCTATCTATATATCTGTCTGTCTATCTGTCTATCTGTCTGTCTATCTTTCTATACATCTGTCTGTATGTCTGTCTGTCTCTATCTATCTGTCTGTCCGTCCGTCCGTCCGTCCGTCCATCCATCCTCCTCTCTATCTGTCTTTCTGTCTATCTGTCTGTCTGTATCTATCTATCTATCTATCTATCTATCTATCTATCTATCTATCTATCTATCTATCTATCTATCTATCTATCTATCTTTTGCCTCTTCTTCTGTAGAATAACTTCATCAATCTGAGTTTTCTGAGACTCTTCAGGGCTGCACGTCTTATTAAGCTCCTCAGGCAGGGTGAAACCATCCGCATCCTACTCTGGACTTTTGTTCAGTCTTTTAAGGTAAGAAAATAACACAAACACTCCTATACAAAAAAAGAGCTCTTTCATACTGTTAAAAATGATTTATTAAGGTTACCCCAGAAGCCTTTAAGAATCTTTACATATAGCAATAAAAAATAAATGCAGAGAACACAGAAATGATGGAAACAAACTGCTGATGTCAATCAAATTTATAACTGTCATGATTTATTTATCAAATCGGTATAATAAAGTTACGCATTTTCCATTAAGATTTTTGTCACCCTGATACCTGATGGACTATTTGCCTTTTTTTCTGTCCAGGCTTTGCCGTATGTGTGTCTCCTCATTGCTATGCTCTTCTTCATCTATGCCATCATTGGTATGCAGGTGAGACACCAATCATTTCAGCTCAACAAAGAAGACCAAGGGCTTTATTTATAAAGAATCTCAGTGCTAAGTTTTGCTCCTAGTGACGAAATTCTGAGGAAATTCTTAGAATTGTAGGTGTTACCCTCTAGAGTAGATCCTCGTGAAGTGTGGGATAGGGTGACAACCAATCACTGTCTTCAAAACAGTGTGTCATACCTAGCAAACAGCTCAACCTTGCCTCCTCACTAAAATAAATGGTTTTGTATTCTCCTTGCTTAGGGTTGCACCAGAATTACAGTCTGCTGTTTGTTGGCACTATAATGATCTCAGCAATATTAAGACGTTTTTCTCTTACAGCTATTTGGCAACATAGCGATAGAGATAGATGGAGACACCGCCATCAATCAGCATAACAACTTCCGGACATTTTTCCAAGCTCTTATCCTGCTGTTCAGGTGTGTGGCCTGTGCTCTGCCTACCTCTATTGTTCTCCAGATGTTCTGTAGTCTAGCTGTAGCTTACTGATGGCTGTATGTATGTGTGGTGCAGGAGTGCGACAGGAGAAGCTTGGCATGACATCATGCTGTCATGTTTGGGTGGAAAGGAGTGTGACCACAACTCTGGGAACACGGAGCCGGAGTGCGGGAGCGAGTTTGCTTACCTGTACTTCGTCTCATTCATCTTCCTCTGTTCATTTCTGGTGAGATCAGCACCTCTGGGAGTTACTTCTCCTTAAATCAATGTATGGTTATAGAAAGATCACCAGAAAATGAACTTTTATTTCCTGAATGTCTAACAGCTGCATTAATGCCTAAACATTTCCTCATTATATCGAAGCTTACAAACCAAACAAAGGTGAGGATGCCTCCAGCAGACATATGCCAACTGTAAACTATAGTGGTGGATTCATAATGGTTTGTGCAGCAATAGATCCAATAACAGGCTTGCATGAATGTAAAGGTTTGAAGCAATTTTACAGAACCAGGTACATCTTGTGGTGCCAACAGTCTTTCCTGATGATGGCCCCACATTTTAGAAGGACAATGGGACTGTGATAGCTTAGTGGTTGGGGTACGGGACTAAGAGGTCCAGAGTTCAAATCCCACCTCTGCCAAGTTTCCACTGTTGGGTCCTTGGGAACGTCCCTTAATCCAAAATTGCTTGGATTGTAAGATTGTAACAGATGTGCTTTGTGCTGTATAAGGGCAGCTGCTAAATGACTAAATGATTTTGGTACTGTTGTGTCTTAGTGGATAAGGTCCAGGGTTCAAATCCCACCTCAGCCAAGCTGCCACTGTTGGGTCCTTGAGTGAACATGCAACTCCTTGAATTGTATCAGTTGTACTGGTTAAGAGCATAAATATAAAGTTCCCACACACACTGCTTAAAATAGCCAGGAGTAATCTGAAGACCATATTTAATCATTGAACCTCTATGGGAAGTTCTGGGATGTTAATTGTGAACTCCAGTTCCTTATCTGTTTAACTGCTGGTCCAATGTCCACCACCAGCCATCAGGGCTTAATCTGGAGGTCGAAACTTTAGATAAAACTACAGAATGGATAAATTAAATAAATACATATTGTTATGATACGGGGAATGTAGGACCTAAGTGCAGGTGGTGAACAGCAGGGGCCATAAAGGGGAAGCCGATTAGTGCTGGCGACTCCAGCGGGGCCTACTGACCCTATGCTGTCTAATGACAATAAGTGGTTACCTCGGCCCTCTTGGTGCCTACCCCACTCTCCCCGGTACCTGTGACCATACGAGGAATACACCCACTGAAGGCGCAGTCTAACCTGCAAGGGGCTGGTTAAGGCCCGTGGGCTCTACACTGAAATAAGGAGGTGAAAGGTGAGGGAACATAAATAGCAAGACAGAGCTTGAGCGCAAAGAATGTAACACAAACTGCCCTGAAGGGGCAAGAACAAGCAGAACTCGAATTAACACAAAAGCTGAGGAAGGAATTTAAGGAAAGCTTCCTCAGGGTGACTAGGCGTCGTACCCAGCCAAGCAAGGGGTGTGGCAAAGAGAAGCAGCGATCTCTTCACGGACACATCAGAGGGGAATCCTGCGCTTTCAAAAAGGGAACCGAACGCACTATGCAAAAGGGAGACAAGCGCTGTTCAAAGGGAAACAAATGCGCTATTCAAAAGGGAAACAAACGTGCTGTTCAAAAGGGAAACTAATGAGCTATTCAAAAATGGACCTCTCTGGTGTTTAAATATATGTTAGCAAGCGGCGTTATGCCAAAAGGTAAGCACTGGAAATGGTGTGGAAGCGTTTAGAGGACGCAACAGGGAACAGCTCAAGCGCCACTGTATTTAAAGGGCCGCTCACAGCTGAAAGCCATCAGCTGGCTTGATGAGTTGCGATCTCACGCCGGAGCGATTGGTAGAGCGAGAGGGCCCTCTAGTGCCACTAGTGGGGACTGTGACACATATGATAAGGATAAATATAGATAAATGAGTAATGAGTTGAATTTAACGAGTTTAAATGAAAACAGCCTTTAGACTGGTAACGCTGCTAACTTGTTGTGTTCTGTGTGAGTTGTGTGTGCGTGAGTATATAACCCTTGTATGTATATATATGTTTGTAGATGTTGAATCTTTTTGTGGCTGTCATCATGGATAATTTTGAGTACCTGACGCGAGACTCATCCATTCTGGGGCCTCATCACTTGGATGAGTATGTGAGGATCTGGGCAGAGTACGACCCTGCAGCCTGGTGAGTCTCTGTGGAATTTCACACACAATTCTTATGTGAATACTCATTTACTTACTGTATTTACTCAAAAAGCTAGTATGCTCGCACTAATACGGTTCCGAGTAACACACCATGCATATTGTTTAATGTGTATAAACCCAACAGTAACCAACTGAGCTCATTCTCCTGTTGTTAAAAAAGCTTTCAGATTTCAGTTAACCAACCCTTTTTGGCCATTTCACACACACAAACACACATACACACACACCCACACCATATGTATGTTAATGCACGGTTGCACATGTCTGCTCTGGTGTCTTCTATAAACCCCGACTGCCCGTCATTTGTGTCTTTTGACGGGTTGTCTTGTTTTTGCCACTGGTGCACAGCTGGACCGGACCCTCTAACGAGGGGCTGCTCCAAATCCAGTGCACCCTGGTCATTGGGGCAAAAATGCCCCTATGAAGAGAAGGATTCATGGATTTTGATTATCCATCCATCCCCTCCTTCTCTTCCCACACCCCTGTGAATCAGTGGAAGCCCCCATATCTCCCTGACCCTTGTCTCTGGAATACAGCATACTTGGCACTAAACTTGCTGTATCGACCTCCTGTAACCATACCTACGAAAGAACATGCTAAGTTTCTGGGTATCTGCATTCCAGTGCCTGTCACCCACCTGCTGATCCTTTTACGATGAGCCCCATTATAGCACTGGACAGGAAGCACAGGATGAAAGAGGCAAGGTAAAGAAATGTGACAGAGGCCCTGATTTACATGATTTGAAATGATTTTACGTGGAAAAATTCTTAATAGTACTTGCAAAAAACATTTTAGTCTGTATAGCACTTGAACACGTTCTTAGATGCAATTTATTCGGAGGACAGTAAATTAATTTAAGTTTGTGCATAATGATTGGATCTTCAACCTCAAATGCGATTTTTCCGACAACAAAAATGCAACATCGTTTCGTGTTCGATTTTTGCAAACTTACCCTCACTGACCAATCAGTGTTTCAGCTGTAGATTGTAGATTGTGCAACAGTTGATTGTGTGCATGTTCACTACAATACAATACTCGAATGCTATTGGCTGGCATTTGGATGGCTCTACAAGGTGGGCTCTCATTGGTTTATACATAACGCAATACGATCGCACAGCCAATGTAGTGATTCGAAGCTCAACCACTTTCCTGGATGGCTGGATTTATCAAAATAGGGACTTATACTGTAAGTACTTTTAGGGGGGTTACAAGTAATCAGGAATTCTCATTATTGTGGGAGGTTCTGGTCCCTAACCGCTGCGATTACAGGGTTTACTGTACATCTTCACATAGAACATGTAGGTTGGTACGTAGCGGGTTCGACAAGGCTTTGGTAGTTGCAAGCATTAAACGTACTAAATGCAACTAAAATGGTTCCCTCTGAATTTGGAATCTTTCCATTAATGTTTAAAGCATGTTAGCTGGGTTTACACCTGCATTTTTCTGGATTATACCAGTCTTGATCTAATCTTGACATCTAATTTTGTCAGCATCCTTGAAACCTTTAGATCTGTAAATCAGGGCCTCAGACATGACCAAGGAAATTAGTCATAAAGAGAAGGAAAGAACGAAAGAAACCCCCCCAAAAACCACTTTGAAGCTATCTCACATGCCAGCAGCTCCAATGGGTGATGAGCAAAGCAGCGAATGTGTGTTAGTGTATGTTATCCTGATCTCTGTAATCCTGTGTAATGTTGTGCTCATTCTTCTTTCTTCCTACGACTGTCTCTGTTCTGTGTTATGTGCTCTAACTTCCCTGTATTCTTCTTGCAGCGGGCGCATTCATTATAAGGATATGTACAGTTTATTGAGAGTAATCGACCCCCCTCTGGGCTTAGGAAAGAAATGTCCTCATAGGGTGGCCTGCAAGGTTTGACTTCCACTAAAAAACCTAATACCACCTGCTAGCATCCAGAATGGAATGACTGTCGCTTATATTAAGTTTTCTTTATTTGTTCCTCTTTTTTTTTTGACAACATTTCACCATTTCGACTTGCATTCTGATATGAAAAAAAAGAGAATGTGCAGGACAATGCAGACTTTCTCAGAAGCATGAAGTGCCCTACTTTGAATGGAAGTAGCCAAACATAGCAAAGACAAAGACAATCCAAAAGAATATCAAATCAGCCATCTTTTTTTTTGTTTTGTTTCGCTTGCTAGGCTTAGCCGATATGGTAGCGTGCATTGTTCTGGGGGGAGGGGGACAGAAACTGCATTGACATAAAAGTGCAATCGGTAGCAGGACTTTGGGCCTGTTCTATGGAACTTCAGGTAGATCATCCGCTCTAAGGCTAAGCTCGCCAGTCAGCGCTCCTTTCCTCCCCTTCCTCTTCCTCCCTTCTTCCTTCTCTCGTGCTATGATGATAGCTAGCCGTCAGTCTCAGACGCTACAGAGGCTCTCCTTAACCAGCCCAAACCAATAACCTTTTTTTTGTTCTGTTCTCCTCTCCCCCCTACCTTCTTCTTCTCTTTCCTTTGGATCCTCTTTTCCCCCATGCACCTGGTGTGATCGTTTTTCATTTTTCGTTGCCCCCCAGTGGCAGGATCAGTTACAGGGATATGTATGACATGCTCAGGCAAATGTCTCCACCATTAGGCCTGGGGAAGAAGTGCCCGGCTCGGGTTGCCTACAAGGTAGAGAGAACTGACTCCGAGCGACCAGAAGCTGTGTGTCGTACCTGTCGGTGTTTCTTCCTCTTTTTCTTTGTCTCCCTCTCTTTCTTTTTGCCCCCCTTTGTTCTCTGATGTGAGGCAACTGCTGTTGTGAACCTTTGTTTCCCGGTGATGGGCGGCGATCGTTAAGTGTTAGCTAGGCCGATCCACAGGAAAGCGGGAACGGACGGACCTTCTCAGCGTTTTTGCACCGCACGACCGTACACACTGACAACTGCACGCACAAACACGTTACTACGCATCTCCTCATGTAGTCTATCAAGCAAACGCTTTAATAGAACTTATGTAATATATTCAATACATTAAAGCTAAAGGCAGTGCTTTAATGTAACCAGATAAACTCTAGGGTGCTTATTCCATCATTTAGTGACATAAGATATATAGTGGAATAGACACGTCCATGGAGCACCAGACGTCCCTCACACTTTCAGACATATCAATCTGTGCGTGTGCAGCAGCGGTGGGAAGGCCTAAAGGATTCAATCCTCCGAATCCCTCAGTCCTGTGGATGGCACCATCTCAGTTTCTAAGTGGACCAGCTCTCTGTCTCTCACCTTTCTTTTTACAAACACACTCACTATACAGAAGGTGGTAAGTCGTAGGTTACCTGAAACATCTTATGAATCAGTCGGTCCACAATTAAGTCCAGTAGATATGATTGGTTCGGAATTTTTGTCCCGTATGTTCAGAGAGGGCATTGAATTGTGGCCAAAGTCCAACAGGAATCGTATAGGTAAACACATTCCACTTGACTTCCTCTGTCAATGCAGTTCTAATCTGTTTCTGGCCCCTCCTCTTGGCATTCTGTCTTGCCCCCCTGCATGGCCCGCCACCTGGGACACTGCCATCCCCCTCTGCCCTCCGTTTTTCATCCCCACACATGCCCAAAGATGGACTCTCACTCTTGGCGCTTGCTCGGAATGGCGCCTAGACAAATCCTTTCTCTCTCTCACTGCATCTCCTCCTATCTACTGCCTTTGGAGTGATGCCCAAACCTACCCCATGTCCTACAGCCACAATTGAAAACTCCTCAGCAGATCTCCTACACAGTCAGGCCACACGGCGAGCCTTTTTCATCCATCCGCTGTCAATTCGAGAGAGCAAGCATTCGAACCAAGTTCTCTGTAATTTTATAGGATGCTCTAAGAGCCTTTTGTAGCTGGAAAATTAGGGAGTCGTGCAAACAAATTAGCTATCATATCTCTCTGTGGTCTCCTGAAGCCGTAAACAGGGCTAACAGGTCCAAAATTTGACCACCGAGATTTCGTGCCCTTTTCCCAAATTGCAATGTTTTCCAGTTACAAAAAAGCCTTTGTATGACCTTCTGGATTTTTGATGGAATGCTGCTCTCACCTTCTTCCTTTCTTCTACTTGGGCTCATCTCTGTCATCATGCATCTCAGGATTTATTCATGCTCCTTTCAGTCATTTGCACAACCGATCCGTTATTTATTCCTTATTGTTTTAGTTCTGTGTCTATTTAATTAAATTAAATCTATCAGGTCCAAATGGGACAAGTTCTCCACTTACTTTATTAGGTCCACCTCCTTGTTTCTACGCTCATTATCCATTTTTATCAGTTCCACTTACCATGTAGATGTCTTTTTAGTTCTGCAATCTGCAACTGTAGTCCATCTGTTTTCCTACATACGTTTCTATACTTCAGTCTGTTCTCTAATGGTCAGGACCCCCACCGTGGCAGCACAGGTCAGGTGGTGGACCCTCCTCAGCACTGCAGTGACACTGATATGGTGGTGTTATGTTAGTATTTAGTTTTAAAACATCTCAAATTCAGCCAACAGCATCATGTGGGCACTGATGAAGGATTGAAGGATGACTATCAAACTGTGCATCAACAAATGAACAGCTGTTTCTGACTTTTCATCTACAAGGTGGAGCCATAAGGTGAAGATCTGTTATAGAGTGGACAATGACTGAGTGGTGTTTAAAAGCTCCAGCAGCACTGCTGTGTCTGATTTACTTGTACCAGCACAACACAATCTAACATCACCAGAACATCGGTGTCACTGTGCTGAGAATGATTCAACACCCTGAGAGTACCTGATCCGTTTTGGTCCTCTGGGGGTTGGGACCATTAGAGAACAGAGTAAAGGGGACGAGCAAAGTATGTAGAGAAACAAATGGAAGATGGAAGTGCTTCTATATGGTAAGTGGAGCTCACTATACACACTGAACACTTTATATACTTGCACACACAGACTCCCTTACACTAGTACACTAAACATCAGTTGGCCTAGCACACGTCTTTGGAATATGGGAGGAAACCGGAGTACCCAGAGGAAACCCATGCAAACTCCGCACAGATTAACTCCACACGGACGGAGTTTTGGCCAGAAATCGAACAGAACTAACCACTGCACCAACATGCACTTTTATTTATTTTTACTTATATATTTACAATACGTGATTTCCTGGATTCAAGTCCCTGGTGTCCTCTGTCCAGGTTGGGTGTCACCTATGGATATTATTGGCCATTCTTGAGGAAAAATCTATCCCATAACCCTTGCTTTTCTCTCTATCATCATCACTCATCCTTTCCATCCTCGTTTTTTCCCCGACACATCCCCCCTCCTTGAAGGCAGCCGCTTTGGTCCTGTCCTATAAAAGATTAAACTCGACTTTAACAGAAACTAGCTGGATACTCAGTTTTATTTCATCTTTCTTACTAAATGAGGCATAAAGTCTTTTCCCTTTTGTTCTTGCTTATCTTTGTTTATTATCCCGAGAATGCTGCTCTTGACCTCACCCGACAGCCTGCACCCATTAGTTTTTTTGCACTGAGAGACCAGAGAATCTGGATCAAGCTCTTCTTTAATCCAGTGGCCTACGTAATTGTCTCGAGTCTCGACTATGACAAACCAAAGTGAAAACAAAAAGCAACGAGCTAGAACGAAGTGAACAAACTCTGCTTTGTGTGTTGGGCTGCACCGCTGCTTGCTGTAAAGCATGTGGGCGCACTGCATGCTGCATGCTGGGACAGAGGGGGAGAGGGTGGTGCATGCGTGTGTTTTGGGGAGAAGAGATTTTGCATGGTTAGGATCATCCACAGGTATCGTCCAACCACCTCACACTAATGCCTACATGAAGTGCTTTGGTATATCTGAGTTTCTCCAGACCAGAGCTGGATGGACTGTACATTAAAACAGCTGGAGATTCAACACTGTTTTAAACTCTTGATTCATCCTGAACTCCTGATTGGATCTGGTGAAACTCATACAGGGAAAGCTCTTTGATGACACCGGAATCACCTGACCTGTGATGAAATGGCAGGAATGATGAGTAGATCAGTTCTGTTACAATATTGGAGCATATTAAAAACAGGGGCATAAATTAATGCACTAAACAGGAGCAGCTTAAAGTATCAAATCGTTTAAACCATTAAAATATTGTATAATATTTAATTGTGCCAATACACTGTTACGGTATTTTGTATGGGTGGTCAGGTGGTATACACTGTGTCTTCTGGGGAGATATAAAAGGCACTGTAAGTGGAAAAAATATGGGAACCTCTAAGATGAGAACTTCATTTGAAGGTGAATTTAAAGCCAGGAGTTTTTTTGATCAGTAAGATGACAATCATTGTGTGTTGTTGAATTTAATGAACAGGGATCAATCCATGTTTGTGGAAGTGTAGGATGTCACAAACAAAAGACATTTTTGAAGATCAAAGAAAGAATTGCTGGATAATTTACAAAATCTCCTATTAAACATTTGGAGTACACATGGAGAAAATTCAAGACCATTGTTACCCTCCCCGGGAGTGTTCGACCAAAGGTCACTCCAAGAAGAAGGCATTTAACAGCACTTGAGATTGACACCTAACTTCTAAGTACCTAAGGTCATGTCTCACATTGACTAATGTGAAGGTTCGTGGTTCCATCATCAGGAGAACACTGAACAACAATGGTGTGCATGATAGGGTTATAAAGAAGAAAGTCATAGCTCTCCAAAAAGAGCATGGATACCCATGTGCAGTTTGCAAGATCAAATGGACAAGCCAGAAGACAAGTGGAAATCATGTTTTGTGGACAGATGAGACCAAAACAAATAGGTTTAAATGAGAAGCATTACGATTGCACAATAATCTTATCCCATCTGTGAAATATGGTGGTGGTAGTATCATGATCCTGTTTTGCTTGTCTGGGCCAGGTCTCTGGACAATGGATTAAACAATGAATTCTCAACTATACCTGCAAATTATAAAGGAAAATGTCAGTCCATGATCTCAAGGGAATGTGGACCTAAACACACATTCTATCAAAAATTGGTTAAATAAGAATAAAGTTTGTGGTTTTGAATGGTCGGGTCAAAATCCTGACCTTAATCTAAAAGAAATATTGTGGAAGGACCGGAAGCGTCCAGTTCACATGAGGAAACCCAGAAACATCCCAGAGTTGAAGTTGTTCTGTATGAAATGTTGAAATAAATTTTCTCCAAACCAGTGTAGAGGGCTCATCAACAATTACTGAGAATGTTAACATGTCATTAGACCAGATTTTTTTTATTTCTTGTTTGGCAGATTTCTGTGATGAAAACCTGAATACGGCGGCGGCAATAAAAATAAAATTTCACT
>JAVSBU010000063.1:3371583-3391299 GCA_033118015.1 Loricariichthys derbyi | reverse complement strand
AATAGAGGTCTAAAAGTCTAGTCAAGGAAATATAAATCTGGAGTTAGAAATATAAATTGTAAGCAGCAAATCCTTAAAGGATAATGAAAAACTATATAATCTCTGTACACAGTTACAGTATGATATGACAATGTGCATAAAAAGTTATAGTCCGTGGTGTTTAGTTCTCGAGATAGCCGGAGACACTGTCTCTAATGTGTGTCAGTGTCCCAGTCCTGTCCCCGTTCAGGACACGGATGTCATGTGGAAAGACGCTCCTCATTCTCTCTGTGTTTATCTGTGTTTTGTCTTCAGTGTTCTGAAGTGCTTCCCCCATGGTAACAGAGAACAGTCCATTGTTGGGATGACTGAGGTCATTCACAATCTTCCTGGTCTTGGTCCAGCACCGCTTCTTGTAGATGGTTTGCAGGTCTGGAAACTCCATCTTAGTGATCCACTCAGCTGATCGTCTCTTTGGAGCGCCTGCTGTCCTGCTTGGTGCTGTTCCTGAAGCAGGCTGTAATATTTCCTGTGAGGATGCTCTCAAGTATGCAGGAGTAGAAGGTTTGTAGTACCTCGAAGGGCAGTCTGAAGTCCCTTAGACGTCTGAGGTAATAAAGATGCTGACGGGCTTTTTCTCTATGGTGTTGGTGACAACCCCATGGCAAGGCTGCGAGATGTTTACACAGGTATTTAAAACTTTCCACTCTTTCCACTGCTGTTCTGTGGATGTGGACAGGATGATAGTTCCTCTGCTGTCTCTTACTGAAGTCCACAATCAGCTCCTTAGTTTTGCTGACGTTGAGGAGGAGATTATTATCCTGACACCAGTTCTCAAGGACCTTAATCCCCTCCAGGTAGGCCTTCTCATCATTGTCTGAGATCAGGACCACCACAACTGTGTCGTCAGCAAACTTGATGACCTGATGAACTTGCTTGTAGAACTGGAAGTGGCCACAAAGTCGTACAACGTGTACAACGACCCCTGAGGGGCTCCAGTGCTGAGGATGAGCGTGGGTGAGACATGCTTGCCCACCCAAACCGCTTGTGGTCTATTTGTCAGGAAGTTGGAGATCCAGTCGCAGATGGAAGGATGGAGACCCAGATCTTACAAAACTTCGTGGTGAGTTTGGAGGGAATAATGGTGTTAAATGCTGAGCTGTAATCCACAAAAGCATTTTAACAATTACCCCTCCCAGAGTCCAGACGTGAAAGTGATGTGTGTACGGTGGTTTGGACGGTATGCGAACTGGAGAGGATCTAAAGTGTCGGGCAGTTTAGATGTGATGAAGTCTCTCACCAGCTTCTTGAAGCACTTCAAGACTGATGTGAGGGTGATTGGGCGGTAGTCATTGAGGCAGGTAGGCTGTGATTTCTTTGGTATAGGAACGATGACGGACTGCTTTAAGCACGATGGTATGATCCCCTGTGTCAGTGACAGATTAAAGATGTCTGTGAATACTGGAGCTAGCTGATCTGCGCAGGCTTTCAGGACTCGACCACAGTCCTACTTCCAGGTCCTACTGCCTTCCTTGTATTCACCTTCTTAACCCTTTTGACCACCAGGGCCCTAAAAACTCCCCACGCCAGACTATATTTATCGAAATTGTTTTTTAACATCCCTTATATTTAAAAGCCTAATGAATAGTAATAGTTGTTTATTTGATAAACTGAACAGAATGCACAACAAAACACATGCTATTCCAAATTCTATTATATATTCTAAGTTCTATTATAATTCAAATATATTATATGCTATTCTAAACTTTTTAGTACTTTTTAGCTGAAGTTTCAAACAAATGGTTAGTTTGTAGTCACAAATCAAACGTTCTCGATCGTGATTCGAACATGTTCATTAGCAGTTATTATTCCCAGTATTTCAGTTTACTGTGCCACAGGCCAAAGCAAGGAAATGCACACAGTCCAGGAGAACTGACGCCAGAAACGGATACAGAACAGGCTTTTCACCTCGAGCAGCAGTCCAGTTCATATGCTGGTGATACTCCCAATTATCACTCTCTCCAACATTTCATCATTTACAGTATCTTGCAGGGCACATTGCTGGTCAACATTGTCACAAGTGTCATCGTCAGAACCAGTAAAATCACTATCAGAATCATCATCAGTAGCTTGCAAAACCTCACTTGTAGTAAGCTTACGCTTCGCCTTGTTTCGCTTTTGTATCACATAAATAAATAACAATCAGCTTTTAGCTGTGCTAAAAAAAAATCCAGTCAAAAATAATCCACAGGTTGCCCAAGCATAGTCTATCAATAATATATACGCCATAATAATAATTCCGGCAGTAAGAGGCCAGCATTATTGCTATTATGCTGGATAATTCCGACAGTAAGGTGTCAGCATTATTACTATTACGCCGGATATATCGGGCAGAGGGCAGCTAAGTGGCTAAACACCCGTCTGACATCTCTTTTTGTGATGATGAGTGGACTTGGTTCTCTGACGATCTCCTCTCTGTTAGCCGTATCGGTGTCATCATGGATATCACTGCCGGCTGCAGCATCGAAGCGAGCATAGAAGGTATTCAGCTCGTTCACCAGAGATAAGTCCACACTCCCCAGTTCACAAGGTGGGCTCCTGTAGTCCGTTATTGTTCTCAGTTATTGTTCTCAGTTATTGTTCTCAGTCCCTGCCACAGGCTTCTAGCGTCACTCTGCTGAAACTGTGACACTAGTTTCCTGCCATACTGCTGTTTTGCTGCTTTCACAGCTTTTCGTACTCCAAATGACGGAGCCTTGTACTCTTCCATGTTGACAAGTCCCACATTGTAGGCAGCACTGCGAGCATTCAGAGCCTCGTGGAAGGTTTTATCTACCCACGGCTTCTGATTGAGAATTTTCTTAATGGTGGATTTCTAGACTGTATCCTCCGCTAATTTCCAACAAAACCCACAACCGCTTCCGTAAACATGTTGACGTCATCACAACTGCGTTGGAACATGTCCCATTTGGCGTCATCAAGTGCGTCTTGCAGAGCGGTCACTGATTGGTCCATCCAACACGCAACCTCTCTCACAACCGGAAGCTCTTGCTTCAGCCTTTAGGCATGAGAAAGATGGCGGCATGGTACGATTTCCCAAATGGTGGCTCTGATTGCGCTCTGTAGCTTCCCCTATGAAGCGTGTAACAATGATCCATTGTGTCACAATCGCCCCTGGTGGGGCAGGTGATGTGTTGGTAGAAGTGCGGTGCCACAAGTTTGAGGTTGGCATTGTTAAAATCAGCGCAGCGTCTTTGTGATGTTTGAAACTGTGTGAGTGTGTCATGAAGCTCACACACGACACACTCACACGGTCGTGGTGTCCTTATTAACGCCAGGTGGAATATAAACGGTGCAGGTGATGGAGATAAATTCTCAAGGAAGATCGAACAGACGAAACTTTAGAGCAAGTGGTTCCAGATTTGGTGCGCATGAGCACGCAATGGCCACAACATTAGCACTGTCGCACCATTTGTTGTTCACCTTCTTGCACACTCCACCACCTCTCGACTTCACCAACTCCATGGTCCTGTCCATGCAATGGACCGAAAAGAACTCAGCTGGCTGGATGGCGTGGTCCAGTACCGCTGCGTTCAGCCATGTCTTGGTGAATCAGAGGCGGTTGCAATCCCGAATGTCTCTCTGGAACTTAATCCTTGCTCAGAGGTCGTCAAGTTTGTTATCCAGAGACTGAACGTTGGCTAGAAGAATAGTGGGCAGCGGTGCCCTGTGTGCCCTGGCCCTCAGTCTGTCCCGAACACCAGCTCACTTCCCTCTGCATCTCTTCTTACGGAGTTTCGCTTCCCGTTCATTGTTCTCCCGCAGGATTTCCTTCGGCCAGCTTGGATCCAGAGTTAAGTGTTTCAAGGTGAGGAAATTGTAGATTAACAGAAAGAAGAGTGTTTCTGTCATATGAGATCCTCTCCATGTTGAAAATGGTAGATTAAAAAGAGAGAAAACACTAAAATTATCTTTAAAAAAAATAAGGCAAAGGCTTGTGGGCGCAGAGTAGTCAGCGGCGCCATCTCCTCGCAACGAATCTTCCAATGAAATATTAGCATGTGACCTTTTTTTTTTTTTTTTTTTTTTTTTTTTTTTTTTTTTTTTTTTTTGTTTTTTGGCCAGGCAATGTGCTTTTAATGAATATGACTCATATCAGCATTCACATGCAGACAGACAGACAATCTGACCACATTTCTGAACACATTTCAAGTCATGTATAGTCCAACTTGCGTCTTCACCCACTGGGCAAAATTGTGAAAGTAAATAGCCTATTCTGTGCCGCTCTGCTCCGTAAGTTCATGGTATACAGATTCCAGCAGACTGTTCTTTCAGAAGTTGCTTGTGAAGGACCTTTGTTGATTTTCTTATTACACGTGTATTACATGCGCAGACAAAATTGTTGATACCCCTCAGTTAATGAAAGAAAAACCCACAATGGTCACAGAAATAACTTGAATCTGACAAAAGTAATAATAAATAAAAATTCTATGAAAATTAACAAAACGTCAGACATTGCTTTTCAACCATGCTTCAACAGAATTATTTTTTAAAATAAACTTATGAAACAGATCTGGACAGAAATTATGGTACCCTTAATATTTTTTGCACAATCTTTTGAGACAATCACTGCAATCAAACTATTTCTGTAACTGTCAATGAGACTTCTGCAGTCTCAGCAGGTATTCTGGCCCACTCCTCATGAGCAAACTGCTCCAGTTGTCTCAGGTTTGACAGACTAAATGTTTCAGCTCCTTCCATAGATGCTCAATAGGATTTAGGTCAGGGCTCAAAGATGGATACTTCAGAATAGTCAAATGTTTTCCTCTTATCCATTCTTGGGTGTTTTAGCTGTGTTTTGGGTCATTGACCCATGACCTGCGACTGAGTCTGAGGTAGTCTTGAGATTTCATTGTACCCTGCACATATTCAAGACACCCTGTGCCAGATGCAGCAAAGCAGCCCCAGAACTTAACAGAGCCTCCTCTATGTTTCACAGTTGGGACCGTGTTCTTTTCTAGATATGTCTCATTTTTCCATCTGTGAACAAAGAGCTGATGTGCCTTGCCAAAAAGTGCCATTTTTGTCTCATAAGACATTCTCCCAGAAGCTTTGTGACTTGTCAACATGTAGTTTGGCAAATTAGAGTCTGGCTTTTTTATGTTTTACTTTTAACAGTAGTGTCCTCCTTGGTCGTCTCCCATTAAATCTACTTTGGCCCAAACAACGACGGATGGTGAGATCTGACACCGATGTTTCTTGAGCTTGAAGTTCACCTTTAATCTCTTCAGAAGTTTTTCTGGGCATTTCTTACCATTCATATTATCCGTGTCTTTGGTTTGTCCTCAATTTTCCTCCTGCAGCCACATCCAGGGAGGTTAGATACAGTCATATGGGTCTTAATTTCTGAATAATATGTGCAACTGTAGTCACAGGAACATCAACCTGCTTGGAGATGGTCTTATAACCTTTACCTTTAACATGCTTGTCTATAATTTGATTTCTAATCTCCTGAGACAACTCTTTCTTCGCTTCCTCTGATCCATGTTGAGTGTGGTACACACCATGTCACCAAACAGCACAGTGACTACCTGTAGCCCTATATATAGGCCCACTGACTCATTATGAGATTGTAGACATCTGTGATGCTGATTAGTGGACACATTTTGATTAAACATGTCACTTTGGTCACTTTATTTTCAGGGGTACCATCATTTCTGTCCAGACCTGTTTCATGAGTTTATTTTTTTTTTTAAATAATTCTGTTGAAGCATGGTTGAAAAGCAGTGTTTGACTTTCGTTTCTTCATTTTCATATAATTTTTATTTATTATTACTTTTGTCAGATTCAAGTTATTTCTATGACCATTGTGGGTTTATCTTTCGTTAACCGAGGGGTACCAACAATTTTGTCCGTGTGTGTATGTGGGAACAATTTTCAGGAGTAAAGACCTGTATATCCTAAACAAGATTTGTGGGGTTCTCCCAGTCAGGAGTGGTAACTCTCAAGAGTGGTCCAAGGAGCAGGAACCATGACCTGGCAACATGTCAGTTCAACATCAAAAATGTCTAAAATTGTCAGAACTGGACCTTATGGCAATAGAAAGTCATCTATTCTGATAAATCCCACTATCTTTTCCATCCTATGACTGGTTGGATATGTGTGCACCATTTACCTGGGAAAGTAATGACACCTGTATGTACTGTGGGATTAAGGCAGGTTAGTGGAAGGAGTGTGATGCTTTGGGGGATGTTCCCCTAGGGTCAGGCTTGTGTAATGGGCATTCACATTATGGACCAGTATTAATACAATGATTTGGAAGTGTATAGAAAATGAGTAAACTGTTCGTGTTGTATATTTGTGTGGCAAAAATATGTGCACACATTTGTGGAACTGTATCATGGCATGATAAGAAATTTCTAAAATGAGTTAAAGCTCATCATGCTTGAAAAGTTTACAAAGCCATCTTTAAAGAGTTTGGACACCATTAATCCACAGTTTGACTGATTGTGTACAAATGGAAGAAATTCAAGACCATTGTTACCCTCCACAGGAGTAGTCAATCAACGAAGATCACTCTTCAAGCAAGGCATGTAATAGTATAAGGTTGCAGAAGAACCCACCTTCTAACTAGCTGGAGGAATTGCTCACATTGGTTGTTGTTAATGCTAATGAGGCCACCCTCAGTAGAAGACTGAATAGGAATGGGGTGCATAGCAGGCTTGCAAGGTGAAAATCACTGCTCTCGAATATGAATATCACTGTAGAACAGAAGTTTCCTGTAGAACTGTTTTGTAAACAGATGAGACCAAAATAGAACCTTTTGGTTTATAAGAGAAGTTATGCCTTGAGAATGGAAATTGCTGCATTCCAGTAAAATAACCTTAACCCACCTGTGAAACATCATCCTGTTATCATGGTTTGTGGAGGCATGGTGGCACAGCAGCTAGCACGTTTCCTCACAGCTCCAGCATCCCCAATTCAATCATGACCTTCCACTGTTTGGAGTTTGCATGTCCACCCTCTGTGTAGGTTTCTCTGGGTGCTCCTTCCCCCACAGTCCAAATACATGCATTTGGTTAATTGATTATGCTTAATTTACTCAGTCTGACTATATATGACTAGTATTGAGGCAACTTTGTCTGTAGTAAATTACCATTGATACTGAAATCAAAGTTAAACTAATCAAACTAAACTATCATGGTTTGGGCTTGTTTTGCTGCATCTGGGCCAGAATGGCTTACAGTCATTGATGGCACAATGAATTCTGAATTATACCAGCAAATTTAAAAATGTTAGGACACCTGTCCATAAACTGAATCTCAATATAATAAGTCAACTTAAGCATGAACCAATCTGACCAAGTCAAAGTCCTGCGTTAATTCAATATAAAAGTTATGAAAGCAGTTCATGTGAGGAAACCCACCAACATCCCTGAGTTGAAGATGTTCTGTAGAGAGGAATTGGCTTCTTTCAAGCTATTTTGCAGGACTGATTAAGAATTACTTGGAAGGTTTATTTGCAATTATTGCTGCACAAAGGGGTCCCATGTTTTTGGACTGTGAGATAAAAACAAAGCACCTAGAATAAATCCACATGGACACTGGAGGACATGGAGACTCCACCTGGGACTGAAAACAGGACCTTCTCACTGTGAGGCGATGGTGGCACTCCACCACCTTACTAGCTAATATATGATTCAAAATGGTTTTCACCAGATGTATGTATATTTATGTAAAACAGGGTTTATGTAGACCTGCAGACTGTGTTGCTCGGGCACTATTAAATTATGCTTAACAATCTGGTAAATGTGTTGCATTTAAGTAGCCTTCCTGGTACATGTCATGTATTCAGTTTCTGTCTCTTCTGGTGAGGGTAACATTATAGTCATTAACTGTCTGTCCCTATTTATGATTTCCAAAACAACTGGCTTGATATTACGGTTCAGGAGTCTATGTCTTGACTGGATGCTTCATGTCAGACACAGCTAATGGTCAGACTGCTAAACCGATTCCATGTAGTAATGTGTTTCTACACAAGAGGGCAGCACAACAGTGGTTTTTGTAGTGCCTTGTATGTTATTGCATTTACCCTTTTCTCTATGAAGAAGCATGAACAAAGGTAAGGCTGTAGGTCCTTTTAATGGCCAAAGTGAAACACTGACACCCAAAGTAAGTCATCGTATTCTAACTTCCATATAAAGGTTATCGATGCTTCAACAAATGTCAATAAAGGTTAAACATATTTCATTATACAACAAAGTCTATGTATGATTAGTGATGTCTCATTGAGATAATGCTGATTTAATAAGGAATTTTGTGCTTAAACACATGCAAATAGTTTATATAATATGCAAAAACGTGGAAGCTGATTTACTATCAACTGAGCATTGATTTTCATGTGAAAGAAAAAACACCTGGTTGAGCAGATGTCTGATTTATACGAGACACATACTGGGGCCACCATTAGATCAGTATAATGACCATATACACTGCGTGGTCTAAAAAAAAGTTCTCACACTAATATTTAGTTTAATATTTAGCCATTAGCTATGATTATGGCACACATGACATCATTTCCACAAGCTTCTGCAATGTCACAACATTTATGTCCAGAGTTGCATACATTTTTTTTTTCCAGAATCTTTAATTGATGATGGGAGATGTGGACCACTGCACAAAGTCTTCACCAGCACAAAAATTTTCAATGCTGTTGCTGTTCAGATCTGGACTCTGTGGTGGCCAATCCACGCATGAAAATGATGTCTCATGCTCCCTAAACCACTCTCACAATTTTAGCCCAATTAATCCAGGCATTGTCGTCTTGGAATATACCCGTGCCATCAGGGAAGAAAAAAATCCATTGATGGAATAATCTGGTCGGTCAGTATATTCAGGTATCAGCTGACCTCATACTTTTGGCACATTATATAGCTGAACCTAGAATTTCAGCAATATAAATAAATAAAATTTCAGCAACCCCTGAACATAGCATTGCCCTCTCATGTGGTGACCTTTTTTTTTTTTTTTGGCCAGGCAGTGTATAACTATTTTGCAAATATTAGAATACAAACAGAAACCACAGGGGATTTGTATGCAGTATTACAAAACTGGAAATAAAATCGGAACACGGCTTCTACAGGCTACAATTGCAAATATGTAGTGTTAACTCCCCTTACACATGAACAACAGCAGCATCCGGCAACTTCAACTCAACCCTTCTAACAGTCTGAAAAAGCTTGATCAGGAATGGTCTTTTTGGATGGGTAGCAGCCAAGAAACCATTTATTTCAGAAGGTAAATGGGATATAATAATAATAATAATAATAATAATAATAATAATAATAATAATTTCATTTCTGCGATTAGAAGGCTTTGCCGATTGTGTATCACCTAATAATGGAACACCCAAGTTATTTAGAATTACACAATTATACAAAATGATACAAAAAATACATAATGCCAAAAAACATGACGCAAGCACAATGCTTTTACTTGCACCCTGCCTCTGTTCTATGGTGAGAGAATAGTCATATTGGTTGAATCTAATCACCCAAGATAAATATAACCAATTTAGTGAAAGTAAATTTTTTTACACAGGTTTCTACATATCATAGTTATTTAATGTAAGCACAACTGCTCACCTGTAATAAACTTATTAATCACACAAGCAGTTATTAAGGCAGCTTAGGCAAAGTACTATGGTTTATATGCAATCAGTAAATCAGAACCAGAACTGTGAACACATAATAGAATCTGCAATACAGACCATTATCATAACAGCATATGTGTAGCATTTTGGGGCAGCTTCCCAACTTTTGAGGAATTTGGTTTATATTAAATAGGTACTAGACCAGTGCTCATACTGCTCTACATTGTTGTTTTTGAGCAAAGGTTTAAATGAGTCACAAAGGAGCCTTTTAATCTTTCTATCAACAGGGTCACTGCACCGTCTCACAGCCTCACACACATGCATTAATGTTTGGTAATCACAGGTCTAAAGTACAGAACATGGGCTGGATAGCGAGCTGCAGGTTGGTAGAATCTATATCTCAACATGGTGATGCTGCTCCAAAATGTAATGCGTTGTACTTTAACTTTACAATGACAGAGAGCACTTTGTACAACACAAGCACTTGTAGTAACACAGGAGATTTCAAAAAGACACTGCTCGTCATGAACATTTCAACTAGCATGCCATCAATGATCACTGATTTTTATTGAAGCATTTATTAGGCCTACATACTGATATTTCCCAAAATATCTATTTAACACTGCAGTACTGCAGTTCATGCACTTTCAGTGAAACCTTTTGTAAATATCTACAAGTGGCATTTCTTTAGCTGATTTATCCATGGCTGTCGCAGCAGACAACAGACATTTGAACGAGAATGACAGGGCACAAATGCTGAGGGAACATGCTTTACACTTCACCCAGTACAAAACACTAAGGGTAGACACTACTTAAACAGAGAACCTTCACCCACTCAAACAGCTGCGCTGTCCAAACATGGGAAAAGGCACACCAAGCAAACAGTTGAAGCAGAAGAATGTGACCACACCATTAACCTGTTATTCATTATTAGCATACTACCATAGCAGGCAATGAATTCTAAGTACAAGACAAGTGAATGAGGCTAGGATTGATTAAGGAACATGCATCCTCCCCAAAAGTTACACGTTCTAGCCCTTCTCAATTTGACATCTCCATAAAGACTTTTCCTGGAACTAAATACCTTATTAGCTGCCCCTGATATCAGATCAGAAACTAGAAAAGTCCATGTCTCTTGTTTACTGCCAATGGAAAATGGGAGGTTTGAGTAATGGGGTGGTTTGACCATATCTGGTATGTTTGAAAATGGCATTATTCCAATCTGTTACTACATACTATAGCTATAGTTTATTTTTACAGTAGTGCTTGGAAGTTTGTGAACACTTTAGAATTTTCTATATTTTTGCATAAATGTAACCTAAAATATCATCACAGCAGCTTGGAAGAATGTTAGCCCATTCCTCCATACAGAACAGCTTCAAATCTGGGATGTTAATGGGTTTCCTCATATTAACTGCTCACTTCAGGTCCTTCCACAACATATTGATTGGATTAAGGTCACAAGTTTGACTTGGCCATCCCAAAACATTAACCTTTTCCAGCCTGATGAGCATTAACAACTATTTTTCTGAGGTACTCAGAAATCTCTTTTATTAGTGCCATGATAGACTTCCATAAACATGTGGTGTGAAGACTTTGATAGATCCCTGTTCTTAAAGTAAAACAGGGTGCCCACTCACCTGATTGTCATCCCATTGATTGGAAACACCTGACTCTAAATTCACTTGCAAATTAACTGCTAATCCTAGAGGTTCACATACTTTTACCACTCCCTAACATGTAATATTGGATAATTTTCCTCAATAAATAAATGACCAAGCATAATTTTTTGTCCAATTTGTTTAACTAGGTTATCTTTATCTACTTTTAGGACTTGTGTGAAAATCTGATGGTGGTTTAGGTCATATTTATGCAGAAATATAGAAAATTCTAAAGGGTTCACAAAGTTTCAAGAGCCACTGCAGATATAAAATAGATAAAACCATGGCAAAATATATTTGTTAAATGTACTAGTAATTACAACAACTCCAAGGATAAATCAGTTTTACATGTTAGTGCTGGGCAGAACCAAAATGGTTAAAAAATTAGATTTTTATGGGGAAAAAAAGCCCATTTGTACTTTTTAAGTAACAGCAACTTAATTTAGAGGAGCAACAAAAGCATGCCAGTTGCCTACTAGTACAAGTCTATATACTCTAGCAGCAGTTTGGTTAGTGGTAAACCAGCAAACTACAATTATACAAGGGGGACATTTCAGTTACCGTATTTTCACAACTATAAGGCGCACTTTAAATCCTTAAATTTGATCAAGCATCAACAATGTGCCTTATAATCGGGGGCGCCTTATATATGGATTCTGGTTGTGCTTACTGACTGAATTTTATGTGGTACATGGCCCTCAAAAATCTTTCAAAATGTTTAAGAATGGCTTTGGTAAGCAACAAAACCAAAACGTTTGATTCTAGGAGCATTACGGTTACCGTCCTATGTTCACCATAACATAGAACTCCAAAATGGTGCCTGCTCAAAAATCTGTCTATAATTTAGAATCGCTTTGGTAAGCAATGAAACCGAAGCACTTGATGAATTTTGGAGCATTACAGCCACCGTAGTCGGGGCCTGGCGGAGTAATACATAATGTACTTCCAACATACTGATAATATTACAGTTCAAACTCAAAACGACGCCTGTTAAGAGACATGCTTATGAATCGGATTTTAAACTTAAGGCTATAAGATACGCAATAGAACATTGTAATAGAGCAGCTGCGAGAAATTTCGACATTAATGAGTCAATGGTGCAGAAGCCAATGCCGAAGCTCTTGATGAATTTTGGTGTGTTACAGCCACAGTAGTCGGGGCCTGGTAGAGTAATACATAATGTACTTCAACATATTGGTAATATTACAGTTCAAACGGCGCCCGTTATGAGACATTCCTATGAGTCGGATGTTAAACTCAAGGCTATAAGATATGCAATGGAACATGTGAATAGAGAAGCTGCGAGAAATTTTGACATCAATGAGTCAATGGTGCGGAAGTGTAGGAAGCAAGAGGATGGTTTGCGCAAAGTAAAGAAAACCAAACAGAGTTTTCGAGGGAATAAAGTGCGCGTTGGAGGACAAACTGGAAGAGTGGGTTAGTGAACAGCATGTAGAAGCGTCTCTACAGTCTTAATTCGACTAAAGGCAACAGCGATAGCATGTGGAATGATTATCTCTGACTTTCGAGGAAGTCCTTCTTGGTGCTTCCGTTTTATGAAAAGACGTAATCTCTCCATCCACACAAGAACTACCATTTCGCAGCAACCGCCAAAGGATTACGTAGAAAAGCTGGCCATTTTCCGCACTTAGAGCAAGAACAATATTACAGAAAAGATGATCCGGCCAGAACACATCACCAACATGGACAAGGTCCCTCTCACTTTCGACATCCCAGTGAACTGCAATGTCAAGAAAAGAGGGACCAGTATGGTATCTATATGCACCACAGGCAATGAGAAGTCATCCTTCACTGTAGTTCTTGGTTGCCAGGCTGATGGCAAGAAACTACCACCCATGGTCATTTTTAAGAGGAAGACTTTGCCAAAAGAAAAGTTTCCGATGGGCGTCATTGTCAAAGCTAACCCTAAGGGCTGGACAAGGAGATGATGAGTGAGTGGCTGAGAGAAGTTTACGTCAGGAGACCGGATGACTTTTCCCAGAAATCTCCGTCTCTATTTATCTGCGACTCCATGCACACCCATCTCACAGATACTATCAAAGCCCAAGTGAAGCAATCTAATTCAGAGCTTGTCATAATTCCGTGTGGATTAACCATAGAACTCCAACCTTAGATATTAGTGTCAACAGGTCTTTCATTTCATAAATTGTGAGCTGCATGGGAGCACTGGATGACAGAAGGTGAGCACACGTTTACCAAGACAGGAAAGCAACGCAGAGCACTTATGCCATTATCTGCCAATGGATCGTGGATGCCTGGGCTAAGGCATCAGCCTCAAGTATCGTCCAAGCTTTCACGAAGGGCGGAATAATCACTGACCAGATAAATAACAGAAATGAGACTGATTCAGATTACGGCAAAAGAGATCCGGACATGCTTAATGCTGAAATCACCCAATTGTTTAACTTGGGCACTGAAGATGAACAATTTGATGGCTTTGTGGAAGAGGAATGAATGAAAAACGTGAGTCTGTTGGTTTTTATGTTATCTTACAATTGAAGAACGCTTAGAGTTAGAGTTTAGAGTTGTTACTGAGTTGAATAAAGTTCAATTTATATGACCGTTTTGTTTCTCTGAATATAATCTGGTGCGCCTTATATATGTGGAATTAGATCCATTCATTGATGCTGCGCCTTATAATCCGGTGCGCCTTATAGTCGTGAAAATACAGTATATTACATAATTTCCAAAGGTTCTTGTAAATATTATTTACAGGAAAACATAAAACACAAAACTGTACACTGAAATAGAGCCACATTCTGTAGACACTCTTCATTTTATCATTTGTCAGTGCTCTAAAGCCTGAATACCTGAGACCAGACTTATAATAATAACAATCGGTGAAAGCTCTCTACATGACAAACTGTACTTCCTTCACTGTTTACCCTCGAGTTAAAACAGATCATTCCATTAAAATGAACAGATGAGTGCTCCATTGTTAAGTGTGAAGTTGAAGCATTTGCCAAAGCAATAAGACTATTTTCCTTGGCTAGGTTATCAGCTCCATGCAACCCAGAATCCGTGCAACCCAGACATATTTAGCAGGACTATTTGAGCGTCTGCTGTCAGCATGACCTTCTACTGGTCAGCATGCACTCTTATTTACAGTAGCTTCATCAAAACAATAAGGTATGCATATCTATTAGAATGGAAAATCTGGGAATAATAACAGAACCTTATACGATCAGAACTTTGAAGTTCTTGTGAAACTGAAAATAATACTTTGATGGGTCTTCCTGTTTTCATTATGAACTGTCAAGAAGGATCACAAAGGTGAGCCATGTTCGCAAAATGCTGAACCTGACCCACTTACTATTAAATGTTCCTTGAACATCTGTTGGACTTAGCAGGCTTCAAATCCATGCCAGTTTCTCTATTAACAGCCTGCCCCATCTGTTTATTACTATGCATTTATGACTGGGTATACTGACAGGTGTAGAATTACTTTGCTCTTTCTCAGATAGTGGTCTGTAGGTCTCCATTGAGTAGTGTGCTCTGAGTTTCAGTGGGGTCATTCATCATCCGCGTCTTGTCTTGTCTGCTGTCACTACGCTCAATTTCGTCCAGGCCACCTACCTTTTTCCGGCACAGGACATTCTGGAAGCTCTTCTTGAAGTTCTCTGACAAAAAGGCATAAAGTATGGGGTTGGCACAGCTGTTGGCATATCCTAGCACCACCACAAAGGCAAAGGTGCTCCTTAAGATGGGCGTAGTACTGATAGTACCTGTCACAGCTGTTACATTGAAGACATAAAATGGAAGCCAGCAGAAGACAAACACAGCCACCACAATGGACACCATGCGTGTCACTTTCTTTTCCGTGCGCTTTCTCTTGGAGGAGCCCACCCGTATTCCTGTAGATTTCACTTTGATGATGATGAGTAGGTAACACAGGCATATGACAATCAAAGGGAGAAAGAAGCCCAAAAAGAAGGTGTAGAACATGAAGGCTGTATAGTAGGTTTCCTGAGGTTCAGGCCACACGATGGTGCAGAAGCAACCACCTGGCTTGATGATCAAGCCACTGTAGATGACAATGGGTAAATTAACTAACAAGGAGACTCCCCACACTGTCAGATTGATTGTCTTGGCAACTTTTGGCTTCCTCCACTTTGTGGACTTTATGGGATGCACCACAGCCAAGTAACGGTCAATGCTCATCACTGTCAAGCAGAAGATGCTGGTGAATTGATTGAGAGAGTCCACAGTCATAACCAAACGGCACAATGCTGCACCAAAGGGCCAGTGGACCAGGGCTTGATGAATGGCAATAAAGGGCAAGCTCATCATGAAGAGCACATCTGCAACTGCCAAGTTAAGGATGTAGATGTTGGTGACGGTCTTCATTTTGGCATAGCGCAAGATGACATAAATGACCAGTGCATTTCCACTGAGACCGATGGCACAAACCACAAAGTAGATAAAAGTGATAATCACTGTGCTGGTTTTGGTGAAGCTGTGATCGGGTGTATTCCTTGGGCCCTCATCCGAGTTATTTCCAAGCACGAAGCTTTCATACATAAGTGGTTCTGAAAAGTTTGGAAGTGAGGACGGAAATATCCAAAGATCCATAATGCTATTCAATCAGTTGCCTGGCATCTGAGAAATGTGACACTTCATCTAGATAGAGAGAAAGGATCAAGGTAAGTGAATCATCAAAACCACATATCCATTCTATCCTTGCCTGCTCCCAAACAAATACCATCCCTATAGATGTAAAACCACATTGATTCTGGAGCTTTTGTAAAGGTGCTCTTCAGTATAGCATTAACATTCTGTGTATCAACAGTTTAAGCTACTATGCTTTATTTTGTGAGGCTGAGTAGAAATGCTACGCTCCTGCTGGTGCATTTATGCATGTCACCTAACCCTTGTAGCAGATGGCCATACATTGGGCATATGACCTCATACCTTACCCAAATATGTGCCCTGGGTTCAGGGTCACAGTTTTAGTTGTAGTTGATCAGAGTTGTAGAATTATAGATTTAACTTGAGTATTTTTCTCAGTCAATTGTGGCAATATCGCTTTGTTTTACTGATCATTTTTAAAGATATGTGGACACTATGAGAAGTAATGTTAGATTTTCTAATATGATTTATACATGCAACCCCAGATAAAAAGTTGGGACAGTATGAAAAATTCAATAAAAAATGCAATGTTTCTTTTGTTTCTTTTGACTTTTGTTTAATTGCAGACAGTATGACCCCAATATAATGCATTTTATCTGGTCAGTGTAATTTCATTTGTTATTAAGCATCCATTCCTGCCTTTCAGCCTGCAACTTGCTTCAAAAAAAGTTGGGACTGAAATTGATGCACAGGAGCAAAAGAGCAATGCTTCACGTGACTCACATGGCAGTCACATGGCTACAGCAGTAACATGCACTTCTTTAATCATCAGGTTAACAAAGGCATGGTATTCAGCTCCGGCCACTTCTTTGGTTAGCATCCTTGTTTTCTTTAAACTTTTAAAGAAACATTTTTTTTGTCTTATTCTTATTTTCCTTTGTCAATCCATGTCCTCTGTGGCTGTGCTTAATTATTTCATAAGAAAGTTCCTCAAACACAGAGCAGTTGTGCTATGCCCTTTTATTTTTGTTTGCAGAGACATCACTCCAAATATTTGAGCTCTGTTATTTTGCTATTCCACCACTGAAAACCTTCCTCACTGATTTTATTTTCCCTTCTCCTTGGTGCGTGTTTATAGCTTCCGTTCTGACTTTTCAAACAGAATTGTATTTCCACATATTGGATATGCATTGGATTTAAATATAACAAAAGTGATAGAATTGAAAATGTCAGATTCAATGCATTTTGGGGCTGTTAACACATCTGTGTTACTCTTGATATAAAATATTGATCTTGGGCCAATTTTGCCTGTTGTGTAAAGATTTTAGATCAACATAAGCTGCATTCAAGATATCTTTTTTAGGAGTATCCATGCATTTTTCAACAACAAGATGCATAACAACATGCTGCAGACATTACAAAGGCATAGCTGTGGAAAACGAATGTACTTGTACTGCACTGGCCTGTCTGCAGTCCTGACCTGTCCCAGTAGAGAATGTGTGGAGCATTTTGAAATGTGAAGACTGCACACCTTAAGAGTTTGCAGGAAGAATGGGATAAAACACCTGGAACACTGGGGTTGTGTGTACCAAAATGTCTTTTAAGGAATGTCAGCATTACAAGTGGTAAATGCTTTATCACCCCAACATTTTTGGAATGTGTTGCAGGCATGAAATACAGGAATGGATGATGATTATCAAATTAAGTTGATATAAAAGTCAAAAGTAAATGTGAGAGACACTGTGGGGGTTTTTTGTTACTGTTTTTCCTGTCCCAGAGTTGAGGTGGAGGTTAAAAAATTTCCATCAGTATTGTAGGCATTATGAGGTTATAAATATTTTACTAACTATCCACTAAATATGTGCTAAAATATTAGCACAGACACTGGAAGTGATTTTTTTATGCAATCGTACTTTCAGGGTTCTGTCATTGACCTGGGAAAGCCTTGTCCTTTGCTTAATATCCTCTGGTGTGTAAACAGTTACAAAGCAAAGGTCTCTAGCACAGTCACAGCCTGTATATTTTATTTATTGTGGGGGTGTGTTTGCGCAAAATGATTCTCATTTAAGTAATTTAAACAGGTATCAATGAGGAATTCTCTAAGCTGCAGCTCTGAAATGCATCTTGTGATGAAGAAGAGGGGCTGTAACATATATAGTAATATCAGGGCATAGTATTAAGGCCATTTGTCACTGTCTCTCTAGGATACAAGTCACTGAATTCGTATGCTGAATCGCTTTGTTTAAAGGGAAATGTTTAATGCTATAACCAAATTACAGCTATACATCATTTACAGAGATTTCTTACACAGAATGTACCCTAGTTTACAAAAAAACGTATATATAACATACATAAACTCTCAATATCAAAGGAAATTATTACACCAAATTTAAGTTACATGTTTCATATGGTCCTTTCAAACTCACCTTTCACCATTGGGTCAATCAAAACATCACAATTTCAAAAGAATCAAATGTAATCCCACACATGGAATACATATTAATATTTTTTCATGTAAATATGCATATAGATTAATCATGCCCTATTGTACATAAAGTAAAAGGAAATCAATATTTTAATACAATAGTAATGTTAGGGTGGGTTATAATCAGATTTTAAACTACAATCATTGTTCATAACATACTTGATCATACAGATTCAACAAATATTTTGTAAAATTAAGTTGCAGAATATTTTCTTTGACAAAACATAATCAGCAGTGAATTCCTCACCATGTTGGACCTTTTAAATGTGGTTTGCTCTTTTAAAACGTGAAACATTAAGGGTAATGTTTCAATACAATTATTTCTTCAGAATCTTCATCCATTTTCACAGCAGTACTCAGTAAACTGATCGGTCACAGCTTTTGCCTTTTATCCTACTAGTACAGTAAGACCATAGCTTTATGATATGATCAAAAGTACAGTATTTTTCAGACCCTAAGGCTAACTTAAAATCCTTTAATTTGATCAAAAATCAACACTTCGCCTTATAATCCAGTACACGTTATGTATGAATTTTGATTGTGCTTACTGACCTCGATTTTATGTGGTACACGGTGCTCAAAAATCTGTTAAAATCTGTCAAAATCTGGTAAGGTACGAAGCTGAACCGCTTGATGGATTGTTGGAGCATTACGGCTACCGTAGTCAGGGGCCTTACAGAGTAATACGTAATGTACTTCAACATAATATTATGGTGTGTTTGTTAGGACCCCAAAATGGCACCTGTTAAGAGACATGTTTATGAAGCGGATTTCACCAAGGGCGGAATCATCACTAAACAACTAAGTAACAGCAATGAGACTGACTCTGATAATTACGAGAGAGATCTGAACATGCCTGATACTGAAATCGCTCAACTGTTTACCTCAGACACTGAGGAGTAAGTGTTTTGTATTTTATCTTACAACTGAACAATGTTGAGACTTATTGTGAAAGATTTGAATAAAGCTTGAAGTTTTGTTTCATTGAATGCGCCTTATAATCTGGTGTGCTTTATAGTCCGGAAAATACGGTATGTAGCTGTCCTTTCTAATTAGTGATTTCTGTTATTTCAGTCACCTTCACTGCTAATGGGTTCATAAACATGAAGCATGTAGGCACAGAATCGAATGGGTTGTACGGAACACATCAGTTCATGGAGAACTTGTTTGGCTTGCATAGTGAACAGACTCCTTTGAGATTAATGAGCTTAATAAAGGCTGTTGTAGCAGTAAAGAGGGACATTACCCATGCATTTAGATGTAATATTTTGGTTGTCCACAAACATTTGGCTATATAGTGCACAGCGGTGCATGAAAGTTTGTGAAACCGTTATAATTTTATATATACAT
>JAVSBU010000063.1:3116981-3134531 GCA_033118015.1 Loricariichthys derbyi | reverse complement strand
ACACACACACACACACACACACACACACACACACACACACACACACACACACACACACACACACACCCACTGCCTGTTGCTTTCTCCTTGTTCTTGACCAGCGACTGAGCCAGGGTTAATGGGGGAGATGGCTCTTAGGCTGATGAAGTATTGTGACCTGAGGTGATAGAGATTACCATCGCAGTCCCACAAAGTTCAAATGATCCAGTCTCAACTCTTTGGCCTCCGTTCCCATTCGAATGCAAAAGGAAGCAGCAGGGGGAGAGGAGACGAGCTGAAGGCTGCTCCAACTAATTAGCTCTGTAATGGAAAATGCCCCCGTTTGCTAACAAACGTGCGCTGTGCGCTTGAATTCCAAGAGCAAACTTTTTTTTTTTCTGTTTTTATGAGCGGACTCCACCAAGCCATAAAAACAATGCACATAAAACATGTACAGGATCAGGGGGTGGGGGATTGTGCAACTTTGAGCAAACAGCTGGCAGGATTACAGGCTTCTAATAAAAAGAATATAGTAGGTTTGCCATACAGTTTCTGTCAGCTAGAGCACCGTGCCATATCTGCAAAAAAACGCCTGCGAAATTTGCAAGAACCGAAGCTCTTATTGGCGTCAAAAAAGAAGAGGGGGGGTTGGGAACGCTCAAGATGTATTTCCACTGGAACACATTTTATGTGGCAAGATTCCTCTCCATGCAACATCTGGCACCAATATCGTCTGGCAATGCTGGCAAGTACTGTTCTTTGTTGAACTGCTGCCATGGCGAAATGACCCAGCTCCACACATTTTGTGCTATTAAAACCATCAGCCTTGAATTTGCTTGGCTTTTATATATATAAAAAAAAAATCTTTAGGAAGAATGCGTAAAGTACGAAAGCGCTGGTTCAGGAAGAGGACTATGTGATACACCTGAGACACTGGAAGCTGCTTGGTGGGTATAAATCCTTTAAAGCTTATTTGATCTATATTAACCTGTGACCTGGGTTAAGATGGGGATGGAAACACATGAGTGACTCTATAGTTATCTGCTGCAGTCTTTACGGTCAGGACTGCCTGTGTGCATCAACAGGGGAAGTGAAGGCTGCTACGTGACAATCGCATTCAAGACAGAAAAACAAACGCATTCTTTGATCTCATCGAGAAACACCCATTAAAAACGATTGCTTTATGTAAACCCACACATGAGAGAATGTAGCTTGATACAATCATTGAAGAATTTGCGCGAGTCTTTGTGCTTGAAATGAAAGACCCGAGCTTCAAAGACGTGCTTATTAAGTGTTCCTTACAATGAAATCAATACCAGATGTGACCAAATGGCTCCAGTTAAAATTCCCTCTTTCCTTTTTTGTACACCCACTGCATCTCCCTCCCTCCCTCCTTCTTTCTTTCCTTTGCCTTCTTCCCTTCCTACCACCAACTCAAGTAAACAGGCAGTGGTAAACATTCTCTGCTTTTGCATAACAGCAGCAGAACCTGGTCTTCAAGCAGGAGCATCCAGGTGAAGTCTTGAACTTCATGCTCCTGAAATTCAAGGATGCCTTTCTTCTACCGGTACCACACACAAAGATATTCTTCCAGAACCAGTTCCACTATTTGTTTTAGTCCTCATACCGTTACTTCTCCTCCATTTGACTTACTATACCATGCCACCAAAACTTACCAGCTGAGGTCATGAGAACCACAATTGACTCATATTCTTTGTCTCAAATGTTTTATTTATTATATATACTAGTGTCTTATATTTTATAGTTTTATATTCTCTTTTTATTATACTATTTATAATGATATGTTCTCTTCTTTATTGTCTATATATAATTCTATTTATTGTATTTTCTTTATGATCTCTCTTTTATTTTTTATTATTTATTAGGCCAGACTTTTTCTTGTTTGGCAGATTTCTGTGATGAAAACCTGAATAATAAAAATAAAAATAAAATGTCACTTTAGAATTTATTTTTTTTTATTTTCAATTAGCGAATATCAGGATCCAAACCAACGTGCACTATATGGCTAAAAACATCGCATCAAATCACCCCAGCATCCAAACAGGACACCGTATCATACATTCAGAACAATATAAAAAATAAAAAAAACAAATAAATGACTGCTAAAGCTACAGCAAATGTGAGAGATGAGTTTTACTCACTTTTCTGGTGGCAGATCATGATTGAGATGTGGCGGCTTTGAGCATGCGCCGTTCATTTCAGAGTCTCCAAAAGTCTCCAATAACACCACAAAAAGTTGCTAGATTTGTTGCTAGTCGCGTTTTAAAAAATAAAGTCGCTAGATGGTCTGAAAAGTTTCTAAATATAGCGACAAAGTCACCAAGTTGGCAACACTGGGGTAACCTTTTTCAGCAGCCTTTTTCATGCGGTCTTTAGACAGCCACGATTATCGGGTTCTTATTGCCACCTAGCGGCGCGGCGCTGATGCACGTCTAATAGGGTTCAGCTTTATTTATGCCTATTTATGCTATTTATTTATGCTTAGTGCCCATTTGCTTTGTCTGCGCATGTGTTTGAGACGATGAACACAAATTCTGGTACATTCTACACGTGTCAGTGATGACGAGAGCACATAGTGATGGTGCGAGTTTTAATTGCCGTTTGCAAAATCGGCGGCAATAAAAAAAGGCGATTTTTCCAATTTTATTTTTTTTCGAAAATGTGAAAAACTAACATCGGCAGATCCACCAAACAATTAATTAAAAAAGTCTGGCCTTAGGTAAATTAGTATAATTCTTACATATAATATCTAGGCTTCCTAAGAAGGATGGGCCCCTTTTTAAGTCTTGGTCCTTCAAAGGTTTCTTCCTTATAACATTTATGGAGCTTCTCCTTGCCACTTGAATATAATTAAGACTGTGAGCCTAGATATTTGTAAAACTGCTCTGAGCCTATTCTTTGCTGTAAAAAGCAGTATAAAAATACCTTCAACTTTCTTTGAAGGAAACACATGGCTCCATCCACCAGTCTGCTAGGAGGAACTTCAATTCACCAAACATATAAAGGCTCCAAAAGCATGGGAGAACTAGCACGTACCTGTAGTTGCCTTTCTTGCGAAGCTGCTCTTTAAAGTGGCCGAGGGTAAGACTGTGCGTCTTCATCGTGCGCCGGTAGGGAATCTCCTCGCCACAGAAGAAATACGTGACCACAGTTTCGTTGCCATGGCTTCCAAGAGGTTTCTTTGGCTCTTTTGGGCTGTGGGGGAAGCTGGAAAAGAGGAAGGAGAAACATGTAAGAGAAGACGCAATGGGCAAATGCTAAATAGATGAAGCTGGGATATTTGAGCGAGACTTCTGATGTTAGGGAAAACATTTGAGGAAAATATGGATTAAATCTGCCTATAAAACTGATTAATAGCTCAAACCATTATTTTAATAACTACTAAAAAAGAAATAAATACTCCAGGTAGATTAGGATCAAAACGACTAATATACTATTACATTGAAAATGATATTCTGGCTGTTTGAAAAGCTTTTCGAGTTTGACAGCTGAGACGAGGCCACAGAGGGATGGGTGAGGAACAGACACAAAGACAGCTGGAGAGGGCAGGATGTAAGGCCAGACACCACAACCATGGTTGGTTAATTCATCTCCTGGTCCCACCTCCGGTCCTCATCTTTTCCTGTGCTTTATGGTGGCCACTTCAGAAAACATTCTATGGGTCTGGCAGAGCAAACATTGGCCAATTAAAAATCAAAAGGCCACTCGGGTGTCAAGATATTCTGTCGTTCTGAGATTTGAATGTAAAAGGCCCAGGCCAAAGAGTGAGAGGAAGTAGGGCAGGCATTTCTTTTTTTTTCAGCAGCACAACATGAACCACAAATAAAAGCTTCCCTCATACACCTGCCCTGTGTGTTTGTGTTTTGAACAATAGATCAGAGAGCGCTGAATAAACTCAGCTCTCAAACAGAGCTTCGTTACAGATACTCACTCTTCAGTTTGAGGGCACTGGCTCTGCAGAGACGTTACTCCAGCCTGGACAGGCACTGCATGGTTCTTGTCTCTTTGAAGGCCTGGTGTTGTGTGCCTGAGAGAAGCAACAGATATTCAATCAAAAGGATGCAGAAAAATACAGTACTGGGCAAAAGTCTTAGGCCAATATTAGACTTGTTGTTTTAGCAATGGTATAATGACCATATAGAACATATATTTGTTGATTGGACCCAAAATCCAGATTCATCGCTCCACAATCCTCTTTTCCATTGATCTTCCTTCCAGTCTCTGTGAGCGTTAGCATATCTTAGGCTTTACATATTCTTCTCCTTCCAAAAAACAAGGCTTCTTGGCTTTTACCTTTCCAAAACGACCCTTCCTGATCATTCCACTGAAAGTGCCAGATAACCAATAGAAGCTGTTTTTCCTTATTATTTTTTTCAGTTTCTTAATACTGTATACATATTTCCCGTTTTCTGGTTACATTCTACCAAGGAGACTAGAAGGGAAATTCTTCTATAAGGTCAATATACCATTACCATAAACCATACACCATATACTAATCTCATGTTAATGTTATTTATATATATAGTCTGATCCAAAAGCATGTCCTCACCTCTGTTTGGGTGGCTTGGAGACTTCCTCCAGGCGCCGGCATGCCTCCTCCAGCTGTGCCAGGGTGTTAGGTGGAGGCAGAGGGGGCATGGCTGGGTCCTGAACAAATGGGTGAGCTGGCTGGTGGGCACGGAGGTGCCCGCTGATGCCCGCGCCACCCCAAGTGTGGGTACGTGTGGACTCTGAGCCGTACAGCTTCTTCGTGCTCTGAGTGCTGTGGACAGAACACCAAAGCATTGTCATTTTTTATTAACAGGAAGTGCAGTGAAGATTGTACCAAACAGTGTGAGGGTGGCATGCGGACCTGTGAGGTTTGTGCCTGGCCTGGCGTTCACTCTCCAGGATCCACTGCCAGACGTTCTGCGAGCGGTCCGCACTGTCAGTGGGAAGCTGCAAGGCGAGATCTGCAGCCTCGCTGTTGACCTCCTCCCCTGACTTACAGAGGTGTTTTGACAAAGCACTCGGGCATCTAGGAGACACAGAGTAACTTTTGATATAAAGCACCTCTCTAACTGGAACTGACTGCATAATGTTGTGTAGCTACAACTCACCCTGGATTCCCTTCACCACTGCTTGCTCCGTGCTCACGGCCCAAGCTTCGGCTGCGTGCGTACGGCGCCGGGCAGCAGTCGGGAGCTGTCGAGCTCATGCCCTGCACCCGGCGTGCCGCCTCGGCTTCGATCTGCTCCTTGCTCTTGGGTGCAGAATGGTGGTGGAAGTAGTGGTGATGGACGTGCTTGGAGATGAATTGCCGGCTTGGGGCATAGGCCGACGCGGGAGCAGCCCTAGTCGGAGGCCTGGGTTCTGGCGAGCGTGAGCGGGGCGAGTGGCGCGCGACACCTGGAGACTGGCAGCCAGGCGTCCGGAGCACGCGCGAAAGATGCTCATCCAGGATAGCCTGCGGGTCGTCCTCGCACAAACGCCGCTGGGAGGAAGTGGAAAGCTCCGACTCGTCCCGTTCCTCCTCCTGCAGACATTAGTGAGCAGACATTAGATGAATAAAAACAATACAAAACAACCCCATTAAATGAGAAGGAGACAATCTGTGCATGAGACACCGACCTCCTGGATCTGCTGCAATCTCTCCTCTAGTGAGCTCATGGTCTCTTGTTCCCGCTTCAGTCTTTCAAGTCTGGCAATAAGCTGCGCAGCAAACACTTCGGGCTTCACTGGGGCCATATCCTTTGGTGGTCGCAATGGTCTCTGCACAAGACAAAATCGTGCTGTCACTGATCTATAATTCACCTTTATGAAGGTATTAAGACTGAATAAAGACGGATAATGTGCAAGAGACAAGCCTAACTAACACTACTATTTCAACATCAAAGCCAAGCACGATAATGATTTGATACTTTCAACCTTAGTGATTCAACCGACTCTCTGAAAGCTGTCGCCGAGCTGTGACGTCGATCGCGTCAACCATTAGGACAATTAGTCACCCAGGTCTGGCTTATCAATACAGCATAAAGTACAACAGTGCCTTGGAAAATGGCTAATCAAACTCACAGTACCTGAGACTGTGATGGTCTAGGGGTTAAGGTACTAGCCCAGGGACCAAAAGATCCAGGGTTCGAATACCACCTCGGTCAAACTGTTATTGTTGGGTACCTGAGCAAAGCACTGAATCCACAACAGCTTGGACTATAAGACTGTCTGCTAAATGTATGTACAGTATTGTTCAAAACTATTAGGCCACCATTAGACTTGTCTATGCAATGGTATAATGACCATATATAACATACTGTCTATGATCAAACCCAAAAATGTCAAATCTGGATTTGTCACTCCATAATACTCGTTTCCACTGATCTTCATTCCAATCTTTGTGTGAATATTTTAGTCCTTGTTGGAAGGCCATTCCTGATAAAGTTTCTTAAGACTGTAGAAGGGTCAACTTAACAACCTGATGAAGCCGCCAGATGCTGCTGCTTCTCAAGTGTAAGAGGAGGTCAAACTAAAAACTTGACACTATAGCCTACAGAAGCTGTTTTTAAGGAATTTTCTTCAGTTTTTTAATACTGTGTACAAATGATCTGCATTTTCTGGTTGTAAAAAATAGAGATTGAGATTAATTATATATGGTCATTCTTGCTAATATTTATGCACAGTGTTGAAAATATGGTCCGGATCCAGCACTATGGGCAGGTAGTAGAAGGTTCGCATCGCTTTGCTTTTCCATGAGCAGTTGGTCTAACTCTGAGGAGCATCAGCTTGCTCCCTTTGTAGTGCCACCAAGCAGCTTCAAAGCAAATATCAAACGCACACCAGGGCTTGGAGCAACAGCGGCTTTACATAAGGCGTTATGTGCCTTACAAAAAAAGGTAAGGACTGAAGGAAGGAAAAGGATGATGAGGAGATGAGAGAAGGCAACAGGGAGACAAAAGAAGGAGATGAGATGGGCAGACGTAATTTATTTGCCCACCGTGTGACAGCTAAACAAAAGCCACATAATATTTGAGGTGATTGTGGCTTTAGAGGTTTATTGAGATCCTTTCCGATTCGGAAACTTTCAGATGAGGCCTTAAAGGCTGCTGCAACCAAGCCATGGGATAATGATTAAGCTAACACAGGAAGTGGGAGAAGAGACAAACAACAAAAACAGTGTGTTCTATCTGTTATAAGACCTGGCACCTCTCAAAGCTGCCCAGCCAAAACACTGTCAACACGGTACAAGGCGCTTCCTTGGCCTCATACACCCCACTGAGAGAAACAGAGAGCAGAGGAGGGTGGTGCAAGGAAAAAGGGAGGGGTGTCACTGCTGGATGTTGTCACTTTCCTCCAAGCTGGTTCCATTCATCCAGTGATCAAAGCAAGGGGGTCGATCTTGGTGCCCCAGGATAAAACAGACTAGTTTAGAAACGCCTTATTTACATCAATGCGCTACTCAAACGCTTTCAGAGTCGTTAAGTACAAAAGTTGAGCTACAGCCATGCATAGTTTGTGTGAAGAGTTACCCTTGTAACTGAACTGATGTTGGTGGGTGTGCAGAACACTTACAGGGAAGACAGGTAGTGGGACCTGGCCGTTCATCCTCATGTTCCGGTGCATGTCCCTCTGAAGTTGCTTCTTGCTGCCCATTTTGTATGGAGGAATCCCATCGCTGTCGAGACAGAGAATTATAAAAGGTAAGATTATAAAAGGGCAACAACGGAGCACAATGTTTAGCTTTGGTAAGTACGTGTGGAGTTAAAGCACTAACAATACACTAACAAATAAATATGTCCTCTTTTCTGAAGAATATTAACTTAACCAAAAATAATCCGTACAAGAAATTACAAGGAGTTTGTAATAATGCAACAAAATTATATTATAACACTAAGAATGGCAGATATGCATCTGGGAGCATCACATCATTGTGCCCTCTGGTGTTCAAAAAATGGAACTGCATTAATTGTCATAATAAACAGAACGCACATTTCCTTAAGATGCATTGTGTCACGATGTATCATTACACCCCTGACAGACACTTCAGCTCTACAAACAACTTTAAAACATATGCCCACTATAGCAGAAGTAAACTGTCACAACACGAAGCAAAACACATACTAACATTCTGCGAACTTTAAAACAATAAATGAAAGAAAGTCACCCCTAGCTGAGTTTAGAACATTCCATCAAATCTCTTCAAACTCTCGAATAAACTTGGATGTCGTCTTCATCTACTTTTCAGTTCTGTTTCTTTAAAAGCTTGGACAACTTCCTCTGCTTTATGCACTTTTCTTTTTAAACTCGCCCACTTGGAAGTGTCTGACCTAGCCCTGAATACTGTCTCCAGCATGGCTTTGAAAGCTCACAGTCATGCGCACAAAGCCAGAGCTCCAATCTTCATTTGGCAAGCGGCGCTGCAGTCAGCCTCTGATCTCAGCAACATCAAAAGGCTGGTTTGTAAGATAAGGTAATGTTTGAAGTCGGCACAGAAGCATTCCCTAGCGTCCAAGCAAATCCATAAATAAGATATAAGCACACCCCCCACCATACACACATACTGTTCTTGCTCCTTCTCTCTCTTTATCTAGAAATGAGATTCAGATTTGCGCGCTGAGCCTTTTAACTGGGGAGAAAAAAAAAAACAACAAAAAAATGAACCATTCTAATCAAATCGGTCCCCAAACAAATAGCCTGGCTTTTTCTTTCGCCCCAACCGTTCGCCTAACCCACAGTGATAAAAGTTAAATGGGGAAGAAAGAGAGCGCGTGATGACAAGCGGTGAGCGAGATCGAGGGAAAGAACTGAATAAGGATGAAAGTGGAGAAGATTCACGTCATTATCGGGTGTGGGATTATCTACAGAACAAACACCTCCGATTACGGCAGCTTTCGCTTCGTTCGGCGGGTTTAGAAGATAATTAGGAGCTCGCAGTGCACGTTATGGTACGTTTTGGAGTTTGAAAGCCACTGGTCAGAACGCTTAGGTGGCCCATGCAGGTCCAGGGCTCAAATCTCGTCTTGGCCACGCTGCCACCTTTGGATCCTTGAGCAAGGTCTATAATCCACACTCGGATTCTAAGACTGTATCAGTTGTAAGTCGTTTTGAATGAGAGGGTCTGCTGATGACTTAGTGAAGTAAATGAAGTTTATGTGTCTTAAAATCCAGCTTCTGATAGTAAGTAGAAATGCTGGAAGACTTTCAGCCGAGCAAGTGGCATGTCCTACGCCAAAATATTAATCTCTCAAGTTTAATCAGCCTGGCCTTCTCACAGCCTCCCACAAGCTGTGCATTGGCTGGCCCTTTGAGGCAACTGGGGAGAACAGAAGCTGGCCTCTTTCACTGGCCTAGCTTTATGGGGATCGTCTATTCACTCGGGCAAGTCATTTTCAAAGCAGCCAGGCACCCTCTTATCCCCCTAAGCTCGCCTTGCCTAACAATGGGCTGAAAGCGATTCGCTTAAGCCTTTCATACACCATGCACTTTATTCCTCACTCCCTGCACTTAACGCTGCTCTCGCACAATCGGCTTCACCGCTAACACGCATGCGGGGGTACTTTGGGATGGGGAGCTGCGTATACGTGTACCGAGGGTTCCATTGTGGAGTTCACTGTTGGAAAAGGTAGCAAGTGCGGAGTGTCCTGAACCCAGTGGATCCCAGGTGATGGCAGGCATCTCATCTGGTTCTCTCCACACTTAAGGCCGATCAAAAACCCCATGCCATGCGACCCCAGCTCGCTTTCATTTACTGCCAGCTCGGTTCTCTGCATCCACATGGCCGGTTTTCTGCTTCTCTTTCAAGCTGGGAGACAATAGGGGTGGTGGTGGGGGGGCTGCATGTAATAAAGGAGGCCACTAGGATTTAGCAAAGCACAACAAGAAAGGTCTTTCTAAGCAGAAAAATCTCTGATGAACTGAATGCAGTCGGAAGAATTCGTCTAAGTGGCATTTCCTGTGGCTGAGCTTGTGAACGGTCTGCAAACGAGGGTTTCCAAAAACGCCCCTTGCTGCAGCATCTGCACATTTCTATTAATGAATGTGTGAAAAGCAAACTAACGAGTGTTATCTGTAAGTAAACCCTCATAATTAAACAGTGATAGAGCAAGAGTGAGAGACAGTAAGCATGAGTGAGACAGAGACAACTGAGCAGTGTGCAGGACGCTCAACAGGATATAGTAGTAGGTTGCGCTTTCTGAACAACAGTGCAACTTTGAGCTAGTTAAAAACACAACGTCATCGTACTGTTGCGTGAGCTATACTGTATACAACTGCAGCTGAACATTGTATAATGATGTTGACGTGTTTACTAAGAAGCAAAGCCAAACTTACACACTGCTGTCAGTCATCGACATGGAATCATCTGTCATGGCATCACTGGAGATCTCGCTGTCGTTGGCACTGGTGGACGGGGCAAAGCTGCATCCAGAGGCCACATGGTACTGGCCGGCTGCATCAGAGCGCCTGTATGACCTGGATGGACAAAAAGGGCATTTTGATGTGGCTGCTCCAAGAACACAGTGTGCAACCTGTAACTAAAACCTGCCAACAACCACATATAGCCATGCTGTACCAACTTCAAGCTGGAGGTTTTCAACAAGGTCACATACATCTAGGTATGGATTAAGTCAGGATGGCATTTTGGGGTTGTGAAACCATCTTTCATGCTCCACTTATGCCATGCCACCAAAACGTACCCACTAAAGACATAAGAACCTACAGTAACTCAATAACACCGGTATTCTCATATTCTCTGTTATAGTACACGTGATTATAGATTATTATATTTCATTCATTATATTTTCTTTAGCCTCTATGTATTTAAACTACAGGTATACACCGCTTAACACCCATCTAATCAACATCCATTCTGTTTAACATACAAATTCTTAAGAATTATGTCTTATATACTTATAGTTCACATGTGAATGACAGAAAACTAGCACAAGCAAACCCTTGTGACACCTGCTGACAGAAGAGATTTTCAGTACTGAAGGTAGAAAACACCATGGTAACGTTTGCAACATAACCTGTATTACCTGTAGAACTATTAATTATTTTAAAATTAAATAATTAGTTAACTTTCATTCTTACATATACCATCTAGGCTGCCCAAGGAGTTTTGCCACTGCTCCCCTACGTTTACTTTATTGGGTGGGCCTACATAGTTGTAAAGCTGCTATTTGATAATGTAAAACATGGAATAAAAAATTTTTTGACATGGAGTAAACCTGAATGAAAACTGCTGGTAGTTGTGATCAACACTGTCCTCCTCAGAAGTGTGTATTTTGGGCGTTCGTTGTGTAATTGATGCTCATTCTGTACTCAGTCCTCTTTACCTCTCCTTCTGTCTCATTTTCTTGAATGTTATTTCTTCTTTCATCCTCTCTTTTGCTTTCATCTCCTTCCAGTGTAATGGTGTACGTCGGCCAAACCCGTTCCCTTCTTCCCCTATCCCTCACTTCATCCTGTGATGACATATTCTTGTTTCGCTCAATGACAAGACAGAAAAAAGCCTTAGCTTGTCTGAGAAGAAGAGGAAAAGGAACGAGACTGACTGAGATCTAAGAATATAGAAAGAGAAAATCAGGGACAAGAAAAGAGGGGAAAAGGAAAGAGAAGAAAGGGGGGAAGAAGGGCCTCCTTTATGAGAATGCCTACTGGCAGGAGGGCTGTGAGGAGTTAAACAGCAGGACTGCGGCCTGCGGCCCCAGCGTAGACCTGACCTTTGGAGGCTCTCACACAGAGTCAGGTATTTAGCACAGCTGGGCTCGCGTTTTCCCCCCGCCTGTCTCACCCTCTCGTTCATCCGATCGTTTAGAAGGAAGCCCCCTCCTCCTGCTATCATCTTCTCCTCTTAGAAAGTATGCTTAAGCACCATCCATAGGATTTTTCCGCTACCCTCCCAGTCTTTAGCAGAGGGAAGAGATAAAAGTAGGGAAATCGCTGGATAAAAAAGCAGAAATCACTGGATAAACGGATAGGAAATCAGGAACAGAAGAGATGAAGGCGACTGGGCTCAGCCAGCGAGCTGCTGTGGCTTGTTTTTTTTTTCCACAAAATAACTTTAATTTGTGGGGCAATGAAGAAAGAGAAAGAAGAAAATGAGAAGAGAGAGAATAATAGGGGAAGCAAGAAATGAGTTCCACATGGCTCTGATGAAAGGAGCCCAGAAGGGGAGAGAGAGAGAGAGAGAGAGAGAGAGAGAGAGAGAGAGAGAGAGAGAGAGAGAGAGAGAGAGAGAGAGAGAGAGAGACAGAGAGAGAGAGAGAGACAGAGAGAGAGAGAGAGAGAGAGAGAGACAGAGAGAGAGAGACAGAGAGAGAGACAGAGAGAGAGAATGAAAGAGCACAAACAGCTCAAAGGCCAGACTGAATAAAGATATAGACTAAAGTTTCCTTGGTACACCAACCTCTGGTATTATCATTACTCAGCATCGTATCTATAAAACCAGCACCTGCTATGTGACCGGCAAACAAAAGGGCTAAAACTTGTCACCTTTTCCCTTCCTAGCAGAGCCATTAACAGATATCCATTTGGCCTTGTCCTGACTTTGATGTTTCCTTATTTACAAGCTCAACGACCAGTCTCTATTGCATAACATTGCTTAAAAATAGAAAGCTAAGCTCTCAAACCTTTAATTATGGTCAAACTTAATGAAGAGACCACAGGAGTAGAATACACATCTAAAGAGTGGCACTAGAAACGGCTCACGAGTGTTCAGCCAGTCTATAGGATAGGCTATGGCATGCTAATTACAAAGCAAACAGTCGTGATGGGATTTCCCGCATCTTTCCCCCTTCTGGATATGTGAGACAGTCCATCGCTTTGATGGCTGGGACTAGATTAGCTCTGTGAACTTCCATCCGTTGGTGGTGAGATTTCAAAGTACAGGAAGTCGGCACGTGCCAGCAGAGGGCCGTGTGAGCATCCACTACGGAGAAGAATTGCCGTACTAAAGGAAGCCTGGGGAAAATTAAGCCTATCATGGTTACCAGGAGTGTAGATGGGTAATAAATTAGTAATACACTGAGTACAAGAATGAAACTATTGGAACTTAACTGTAGAAGGACCTGCCCCATGTTGGGAATAAATGTCTTAGTATATACTATATAGACATTACTGGGCAAAAGTCCTGGACCACCATTAGGTTTGCTGTTTTAGCAATTTTATAATTAACATATGGAAAATATTGTCAATGAGTAGGCTCAGAAATTTCAAACTGAATTTGTCATTCCATAATATTCTTTTCCACTGATCTTTATTCCAATCTTGGTGAGCCTTAGTATATCTTAAGGTTTACATCCTGTTCCCCTTCCTTAAAAAAGTAATTTCTTGGCTCCCCCTACCAAAAAAACAATTCCTGATCAAGCTTCTTTGGAATTTACAACGGTCAACTTGGAATCTTGATGAAGCTGCCTGAAGATGCTTCTGTCAAGTGTAAGGGGAGGTCACACTAAATACTTGCCACTGTTGCCTACATATTTTTAATTTTACATAAAAAATATCTGTATTGTGTGGCTGTATTTCAATAAAGAGACTATGAAGTAATTACATTTGTTCTTTATACAATTAATAAAACAATGCTATATATAATCTAATAGTGACCTAAAACTTTTGCATAGTATTATACACAAACGAATACAACCCATGTCCACTTGAGGGCACTATCCCAGACACACACTTGTACCCCAAAATGTTTTAGGAGTTTTTCTAACCTGTAGCCTTTGTCAAGCACCTCTACAGTCCTCAGAGCTGGAGCTGACCGGAGAGCTTTAGCAGATAGTCCAACCATAGCCAACGCTTTGGCTTTAAAGTCATTACAACTCCATTCCTCCTCTTCGTTCAGCGTTGGCAAGTAGCCACAGACAAGCTTTAGGCTCCCAATGGCACCAGGGTTGGTGTGTGTAGGGTTTTCTCCTCCACTGCGCACATATTCGAGGTATATGTCAGATTGCAAGAAGGTCTGGTAGGCGTTCTCCTCCATGCTGGTCTGGATCTCCATCTGCGCCTGGTCAAACATGCACGAGTCAATCTGCTGCCGCTTCACGTTGTCCCGGATGAAGGTCTTAGTGGCTGGTTTGAGGCGCCGGGCCACCACGCCATCGCTCTCAATGTAGCGTTTGTAGATGGCCCGGGCCACACGCAGAGTCTTGCTGTCCTTTAGGTCCATCTGCCGGAATCCGTTACACGCAAACCAGAAATCGAGCAGGTCAGCGCAACACTCCCGCTCCAGAAAAACCCGAAAGAGATGTGCGCCATCCTGGTCGCCCAGCAGCGCGTGGAGAGACTTGGTCCATCTCGTGAGCGGGGAGTCCGGGGAGGCGCTACCCTCTGGCTCCCCCAGGCCCTCGTCGTCCCTACGCATCCCTTTGGCGGTGTCCTTTGCCCTTTTGGTTGTCATTCTGCTCGGTGCTCTGCGGCACTTGGCCTCACCTTCTTGACCCGGCACGGGCGGGCGCGGCGCATCTTCGTGGAAGCTTGTAGGCTCCGCAAGCACCCCGTTCATGGCTAGTCTTGATCTCAGCTACAATCTCCCTCCAACTCTCGCTTCCAAGTTAGCGGGGGAGCGCCTTTGCCTCGCTTCTCTCTGAAAGCACGCACACACACACACACACACACACAGTATTGATCTAATCAAAAGCAGATCCACCCTGAACTTCAAAGGCATAACAGAGCGTACAGACATGCACACACACACTCAAAAGTTCTGCTGTTTATGGAATTCTAGATCAAGGCACTGCTAAAACTGAGGATTTTAGCCACTGATTTAGATATAAAATCGCGTTTTAAACAGATAAGAGAAGATTTTTATGGTAAAGAACCGACTTGATGCTAAACAGAGCTGAAAATTTGTCCAAACAAAACATTTAATTCTGTTGGAGAGTCTTGAATGGATCAGGATGCATTAAGATGTTTGGGTTACAATCAAGACATTCATAATAACCTATGTGGAGATGAATAAGAGCCCTGGTGAGTGAGTGAGTGAGTGAGTGAGTGAGTGAGTGAGTGAGTGAGTGAGTGAGTGAGTGCCTTCATTCATATGAGCACAGCAGTTAATAATCTCAACTCCATCCCTTCATAAACTGTAATAAATAAAGGCGATAATCGATACAATAAAACGGCCAAGTCCTGTGAAATCTAATCGAGAATAAAACCACAAATGATTCGAAATCACTGAGGACCTGCGCATGTGATCTGATTTAATGGATCGGACCGCAATGGACCAGTTGGAAAGCTGATACGATGTTAACGATGATTCCAAAATCCGCACTTAAATCGAGAAAATAAGAAACTTTAATGTGAGAAAGCGCCCGAGATCTTCCTAAACACTTCCGAACTGATTTAATTCAACCCGATCCGATTTCCCTTTGCGTTCTCAGCTGGGGGAAAAACAACAGGCTCGACTTCAAAGTGTCTCTAAAGTGCATAAAGTTCTAGAGCTCGAGATAACGAAGAGCGAAACGATACGGACCTCAAATCAAACAGCACATCGCTCCGAAAGGTCGAAACGCGGGCGCAAGTGGATTCAACAGAGCCGCGTTACTTCAAAGCGAGTGGAAAGTGCAGATCAAAACGGCCCTATGAGGCCACAGCGAGGAGACCGTGGAACTCAAACTCACCATCGACCCATGAGATCGGTCCCAGCAAAAAGTCCGGCGCTTTTCTTTTCCACCTAGCCAAATAAACTCCACTGTATCCTCAAAAACAATCAGCGCCGCTCCACCGCTGTAATCTCTCTCCTCTTCTAGTCGCGCTACACAAATTAAAACACGCTTTTCCTCCAAAATGTACTTCTGTTATTTCCCACCCCCAAGTCTCTCACGTAGCCATGCCGCACAGCAGATCTCCTGTAGGCTATTCCAATATGCACTGGGCTCACGGTTTAAGTGCGGACATCAAAGTACGGAGCCGACAGCCAGGTCCTGGAAGGGAGATAGAAAACAAAACGCGCCTGTTAGAAGGAAAAAAAGAACACGACTCTGTAAACCCGCTGAAAACGGATCGATTACGCTCAGAAGAAAGCCAAAAAGTTAAACGATTGATACTACGATTTTAGATCGGCTCGCTGCGAGCGTTTGCCAAACTACTGTTACTATCAAGTTGCAAGGACCTTATCAAAGGCGAGCGATCTTGCGCCAACTCCCCGAGGCTTTGGAACGTCAGAAGTAAGTGATCTGCCGCCCCAATAGCGTTACATCCCCGCTGCCATTCTGCTGCCTGCTCCAGCCACTTTAAAGGAACAGGTCTCTTTTCTTTCAAGCCCTTACAAACTTCTCCGTTTAACCCCTTCACTGCCGAAACGCGGATCCAAAATAGCTCAGCTCTAAATCACGAGCTGGTGGGAGCGCTCTAGGCACCGATAATCACTGCTGACTATGATCATGACCCAGCTGACTACTCAATTAATACATGCATTATTAAGTATTAACAAACACAGCTTTATATAATAAAGTGAAGCCAACTTCTGCCTGCTTACACACAAGTACAAACTAGTGGATCAACTGCGAAGATGGCCAAATATTTACAGACACCAGCTTTTACTGTTTTAAAACCTAGACATGACAGTTTGCATTTGGATTCACTGTCTAACTTGGGTTTGTTGAGGGGAAGCTAGCTTTATAGAGTGTCTTAGCAGGAGCAGCCTGGCTGAACCCAACCCGAACAGGCCCAACCAATGCACACACATTCATACAGGGCCTGTTTAGAGGAACCAGTCTAACGCATACCTGGAGTAAACCTCTTGCAAATAAAGGCAGAGTCCAATGTTGGGATCAGACGAGGGATCTCTGTAGCTGTTAGGTGCGCTAAGCATTTACACCACCATGCTGTGGATGTTCTAAGCTCCTTTTATTTAGAAAGTCAAGTCAATTTGACCCGTGGTGCTCAAACTTTATGTTTCTTTATGTGCTGTTATGTTTTTTACACCGCTTTCCCTGGGCCCCGTTTACATATAGACGGTAAGAGCTCCCGGAAGAGTTTTTGGATCCTCCGGGCCGTCTTAGGGATCAAACACCGTTGTTAACGCCGGCGCTAGGAGGCGTGGCTTAATTCCGGCTTCACCGGAAATCATGGAAATTTTTTTAATCATGTTGAATAATTCCGGGAGCGCTCCGCATGACGGCGTTTGATACTTTTTAATAGTCGTTTCATCCTTTCCCTTCCTGTAGTGTCACAGTTATTCGGCGGCCGGCGTTGTATCCCTAATCAACGGCGTATAGAGCCCTCACCGGTGTACACAACGAAGTTTTAACCAGCGACAGAGGCGATCAAAATGGTGGCGCTAATGGACAGTACGCAGTTCTATACATCACCTCCCGGTTAAAACAGTGTTACAAAGGGGGCAACAGTACAGTCAATATAAAAACGCTAGCACACTGCATGCAGACCTCACCTCAAAGTTCCAGCATGGGGCCTGTTGTTTAATGCCCTCAGCTTCATCAATGTCCAACATGAGTGTGTGTGTGTGTGTGCTCAATCACACTGGGTACTCTGTTTCTTAATTCTAGGGGCGGTGCCTAAATATGTAAATAATCCTGTAGTAAAGCATGATCTGTTTGCCTGTGTAAAATCCTGGGG
>JAVSBU010000063.1:3075880-3090485 GCA_033118015.1 Loricariichthys derbyi | reverse complement strand
TCAAATCCTATACATCCAGCTGCAACTGTAAAAGATCTGGGAGAATAAGTAGTGGTATGACATACAAAAAGTGTCAGACATGACTAGAAATACAGGACATTGACCTTGGATTTGGGGATGTTATTGTATAGTGCTTTCTTTGATTAAATCCATGGGGTACAGAATTACCCCAAGTCACTAACAACGTAAGCAAAAGAGTGCACACACGAGGGTCAAAGCAAAACAATGCACATTTTCATTAATAAGCTTTTAAACAAAAATAAATATTTAGTCTACTGACATTAACATAAATGAATAGAGATAGAGGTTTAAAATTATAAATAAAATGTTCTATTTTAGCATCACCACATATAAACAGCAAAGTTTCCTAAATAGCAAAAATTCCTTTTTTATTTCTGAAGAATAACAATTTACAAATAATGCATAAGTGTATTGCATAAAATGTAAATAAAAATAATCTGCTACAGTTAAAAGAAAATAATTTTAAATACCTATGGGGCACGACGTGTTCAAAAAATGCAATTTCATTAGATGACAAAAAGAACATATCACAATACGACAGATTTGCATCACGATGCATCGTTGCACCCCTGGTTTAAAGGAATTTAAAATAATTATGTTTGAAAATGGAAGAATTTACTGCAGTAACCATCATTTGCAAATGAAAACTGTAAACAAAACAGGAAGCATGTGGTCCAGTGTTATTAACTGATTTCCATATTATGTGGAATACAGCAATCAGACTTCAATTTGGCTGACTAGAGACGCATTGGACAATTAAGTGTAAACGCAGATGTTTAACAACTAATTCAGATATAAACCAGAAAATATAAGAGGTGTATGCAGTGTTTAAAAGGTGAATAAAGATCATAATGAAACAGCTTCAACAGTCTGAAGAAGTTTGATCATGAAAGGTCTGAAACAAAAACTGAAAAACTGAATTACAAAGTTGGAAATCCAACTTTAAAATATTTCAGTCCAGTCATTGGCAGTGTTACATATGGTCAAGATACAACTGTTAAAACAACAAATCTAATGGTGGTCTAAGGCTTTTGTAGATTATTGCACCTTAACGCATTAATAAAATTTACACTGTCAGAATGTTTTATTTGTTTTTCCTGAAGGCTTAAATAAAAATTAACTCTGAATATTTTTGGCATCTTATTAATTTAAGCAGCAGTGAGGTTCCTTCAGAAACTTGAAATGCACTCCCTATAGAAAGGCTCGTACTATTTGAAGCTTTTGAAGCATAGTTAGCAGTGCTGAAAAAAAAGTCCAATTTGTTTCATCTGGGGTGGTGGGTAAAAGAGGGTCCATTTTGTAAACTTTGATTTGGCCATTTGTTGTTTTGATGGTCAGGCTGTCCACGGGCTACACAGGGGAGCACAGTTTCAGTTCAAAGCTTGTTCTGTTGGTGTCCCAGCAGCACTGTGTTCTTCCCAGCAAGCTGGAGCTGACAGAGATCGATGCCCAGCAGGCCACTCAAGTGTGGGTTGAGCGATCAAGAGACACCCACTGACTGGACTGGACAGAACTCGTGAAAAGGACAGTGTCTGTGTTTGTATGCCGTTTGCAGCAAAATCAGGCACCTGAGTAAATATCGACATCCTCTTTAAAGAGGCTTTGAAGAGAGAAACACATGCAGATCTGAGGCTTCTGTCTTTCATGCAGAACAGCTAAAACGCAACACAAGCACAAGCATGACTGACATCTTTATCAGCTACCATCTTAATACAACGAAGCACATGACTAATAAGTGGCTGGTGCATCTAAAGTAAGCTAGTGAAGCTCACAAACAAAGCCAATGATGGGGGGAAATGGTCTTCAAAGGATTTTTTGCCAGTAATAAGGGGGACACGCAATGGAGCTCCTAATTTGAGACGAGCTTTCCAGGGCCCAGGCTTTCTCTCGTGTCGACTAATAAAGGAGGGTGTTAGCTGAGCAGAGAGTGGACAAAAGAGTGCAACAAAAGAGGATGAGGTACATTTCAGAGGGATGCTCTGTCCTTGAAACAGTGGTGACTTCTGATTTAAAAAGGGGAAAAAACATCCCCTAAAAGTTATAATTTTCTCCCTTTGAGGGGGATAAAGTCGCAGTGCCCATCAGAGTATTATTTGTCCTGTTTTAGTCCTCAGAAGTGCACTCTGATGCTAAGCTTGTCATCCTGAAAGATGAAAGCCTCAGGACGCAAGTGGGAGCGAGAGGGAGAGGTAAAGAGAAGTTCATGGAACATTTAGGGGGACACACAATTTTCCAATCGCCTACTTAAAAGACAACATTTTGGTAGTACACAGGAAAGTCATAACAGAGAGAAAGGGAACCAGAGCCTGGACCTGCTTTAGGTGATGTGTTGCTTTTAGGGATGTCCATTTCAGGCTTTTAGGGCATCTTTTTGTGTGCAGAGGCGCCAAGCTGTCTATGATTTTGTCTCCCAATTTATGAGGGGATGGTGACTTTCAAGCAAAGATCTTCATGCATGTGTTCTGCATTGGCAGTACAGAAGCAGAAAGAGGGACTGCATCTCATGTGGATTATCCTCTGACATAGTGATTCCTGGCAGGAAATTAAACATGACTTTCAAGATTATCAGCAGCTTGTTACTTAATTAATCAGGAATGGCACGAATGCAAGTGGGAGATGAAATCCTGAAAAGAACGAAGTGGCATTTGACCTTGTGTCAGTTCTAGAATTTATTAGCATCCTTTGTAAAAAAAAAAAAAAAAAAAAGGAGTAAAGAACATCATGCCACACGTCGTCTTAATGCCACAGTGGGTTGAGCTTGGGTGAGGTAGTGATTTATTAAGTGACTGTCAGGCTTGGTCGGATGTTATATGCAGATACCTCTGTCTGAAGGAGGGGAGGCCAGTGAAGGTGAAATACTTGCATTTCATTACAAATCAACTACACTCACCAATCACCTTTCTACAGTTATTCCCTATTCTATCAGTTCCACTTATTGTATATACACACACATTATTACAGTTCTAATATTGCAGACTGTAGTCCATCTGTTTCGCTACAAACTTTGTTAGTGCACCTGACTCTGTTCTCTAATGGTCAAGACCGCAACAGGAGCACCATAGATCATGTATCGTATTTTCACAACTATAAGGCGCACTTTAAATCCTTAAATTTGATCACAAATCGACAGTGCGTCTTATAATCCGGTGCACCTTATGTATGGATTCTGGCTGTGCTTACTGACAGATTTTATTTGGTACATGGTGGTCATAAATCTGTCAAAATGTTTTAGAATGGCTTTGGTAAGCAACAAAGCCGAAGTGCTTGTTCTAGGAGCATTACGGTAACCAGAGTCAGGGTGTTTATGAACTCAAAATGGCGTCCGTTAACAGACTTGCTTATGAAGTGGATTTCAAACTCAAGGCTATAAGGGACACGACAGAACATGGAAATAGAGCAGCTGAGAGAAATTTCAACATTAATTAATCAATGGTGTGGAAGTGGAGAAAGCACAAACATTATTTGCGCCAAACACCAAGATTAAACAGAGAAGACCAAACGCTATGAGTTTCAGAGAGAACAAAACGTGATGGCCACAGTTAGAGGACGTTATTGAACAGAGAACGGCAGGTAGAAGCGTCTTTACAGTCTCTATTCAAGCTTTCACGAAGGACTGAATCATCACTAAACAAATAAATAATAGCAATGAGACTCAGATAATGAGAGGGATCTGGACATGCATTGATGCTGAAATCACTCGACTGTTTACCTCAGATACTGAGAATGATGGATTTAATGTATTTATGGAATAGAATGATCTGAAAAGGTGAGTGTATTGTTTTTTTTACTTTATTTTACAACTGAACAATGTTTAGATTTAATGTGAATGAGTTGATTAAAGTTGACTTATTTGACTGTTTTGTTTCTCTGAATGCACATTATAATCCTGTGCGCCTTATATATGAAATTGGATCCATTCACTGATGCTGAACCTTATAATCCGGTGCACTTTATAGTCGTGAAAATACGGTAGTATTAAGGTAGTAAATCATTCTCAGCACTACAGTGACACTCATGTGGTGGTGGTGTGTTAGTGTGTATGAGAATGAATGACCACCCAAATAGTACCTGATCTGTATCTGATCTGGGTTCCCTGCTAATTACAGAACAAAGGGGACAAAAGTATGTAGAGAAACAGATGAACTATGGTTTGTAAATGCAGAACTACAAAGTGCATCTATATGCTAAGTGTAACTGAAAAATGGAAAATGAGTGTAGAAACAATGTGTACCTAAAGTGACCAGTGACTATGTAACCAGCATAACAATGAGTGATTCTATTACAGACTTCTACAGTCACCTAAAATTACCCTGATTAAGCATTTACAGTTGGCACTAGAAAACAGAAAGCCAAACATTTTTTAACGTCACAAGATTGACTCTGGAGAATGATCAACTTTCTCAAATTATGATTCAAATTATAAATTAAATTTCTCAAATTTAATGTACTCAAAAGTAAATAAAAGGAAAATGTAAAATAGAAGCATTTTCACTAGTGTCCTCAGACTTTTGGCCCCCACTGTATGTTTTATCTACACCTCTTGAGTTTAGTAGATTGCCAACATAACATTACTGAGTTTTCTCCTGTAAGTCTCAGTGAGACTCTACAATACAGAACCAGTAATCTAAGACACTCCCCAATGCTGTATCTCTCCAAATCCTTCACGATTCAAGGTCTTTTAATGGAATTTCCATAGGTACCAGATCTCAACCCATGGCTCTCAAATGCCATCACCCAAACACAATAAAGAAATTCATTTTTGTAAGAATGCTCTCTATTCAACTAGTACAGTTCCTAAATCATGAACAAAGTATGCCAATACATTTTACTGGTGGCTAACCTGTCTTTTTTAACTTGTAATTTGCCTTAAATACAGGTATGCACGATTTAATGTCTGCATTACATTCTGGTATTTTATTATATTATGTTGACCAAAATGGACACTAAATCACTTAAACAACAATAATAGTTAACACAAGGTGAGCACTTTAGTACAGTAGTGTACAATACAGTAATTGGTATAACTGTATATTTTATATGTACACCGTATAATGAAACATTCACCAAAAAAAAAAAAAAAAAAATGCTCTATGACCTGCTAATGGTGAAGTCAAGCCAAGGTCCTTAACCCACAACTGCTTGGATTGTAAGTCTGCGTAAGTTATGTAGTGGTGCTTGAAAGTTTGTGAACCCTTTAGAATTTTCTATAGTTATATAGATGTTTATATGACCTAAAACATCATCAGATTTTCACACAAGTCCTTAAAGTAGATAGTCCTACAAGTAGACTTTGTCATTTATTTATTGAGGAAAATGATTCAATATAACATATTAGTGAGTGGCAAAATAATGCAAACCTCTAAGGTTAGGAGTGAATTTGCAAGTGATATTAGAGTCAGCTGTTTTCAATTAATGGGATGATAATCAGGTGTGAGTGGGCACCCTGTTTTATTTAAAGAACTGGGATCTATCAAAGTCTGCTTTTCACAACACATTTGTGAAAGTGTATCATGGAACGAACAAAGGAAAGTTTCTGAGGAGTTCAGAAAAAGAGTTGTTGATGCTCTTTAGGCTGGGATAGGTTACAAAACCTTTTGGTTTGGGCTCCAGTTTGGACTCCACCAATCCACAGTCAGACAGATTGTGTACAAATGGAGGAAATTCAAGACCACTGGAGTGGTCGACTAACAAAGACCACTCCAAGAGCGAGGCATGTAATAGCTGGTGAGGTCACTAAAGATGCCAGGGTAACTTCTGAGCAACTCAAGGCCTCTCTCACATTCCCTAATGTTAATGTCATGAGTCCAACATATAAAAAAAACACTAAACAACAAAAGAATGCATGGCAGGGTTACAAAGAGAAATCCACTGCTCTCCAAAAAGAACATTGCTGCTTGTCTACAGTTTGCTAAAGATCACATGGACAAGCCAAAAGGTTATTGGAAGAATATTTTTGGGATGGATGAGACCAAACTAAAACTTTTTGATTTAAAAGAAAAGTGTTATTTTTGGAGAAAGTAAAACACTGCATTCCAGCACAAGAACCTCATCTCATCTGTGAAACATGGTGATGGTAGAATCATGATTTGGGACTGTTTTGCTGCATCTGGGCTGGGACAACTTGCCATCATTGATAGAACAATGAATTATGACCTATATCAGATAATTCTAAAGAAAATGTTCATGAAGTGAATCTCAAGAAAAGGTGGGTCATGCAGCAAGACAACTACCCTAAGCACACAAGAGTTAATGTTTTGGGATGGCCAAGTCAAAGTCTTGACCTTAATCCAAACAAAATGTTGTGGAAGGACCTGAAGCGAGCAGTTAATGTGAGGAAATGCATCAACATCCCAGAGTTGAAGCTGTTCTGTACGGAGCAATGGGCTAAAATTCCTCCAAGCTGGTGTGCAGGACAGTTACCGGAAATGTTTAGATACAGTTATTGCTCCACAGGAGAGTCACACCAAATACTGACAGCAAAGGGTCATACACTTTTGCTACTCACTAATATATAATACTGGATCATTTTAGGTCATATTTATGCAGAAATATAGAAAATTCTAAAGGGTTCACAAACATTCAAGCACCACTGTAAGTTGTTCTGTATAAGTCAGTCTGCTAAATGCCGTAAATGTAAAATATAAGTAGTATAAGCTATGCTGATGTACCTTCTGAACTTCAGTATCATGCCTCTGCTGGAGCTTCAGCTTGTCCTCTTGGTGTTTGGCCTCCATAACTTTCATTCTCATGTCAGCCTAAAAGGAAATATATTTAAAATATAAAACAGGGTATAGCATATAAAAATTACAATTCAGTGAAAATATTGGGCAAGTGTTCAAGTCAATCAAAAATAACTTATGTGGGGAACATAAAGGGGAAAATATTTTAATTATACATGCATAAAATAAGGAAGAAAAGCAAACTGACGAAGTATACGTTTTATTTAATAGAGAAGGAACTAGGTCTTAGTCAAGGTGTTACACTGGTGCAAAACGTATTTAGTCAACCACTGATTATACAAGTTCTCCTACTTAGAAAGATGAGAGATGTCTGTCATTTTCATCACCGGTACACTATGAGAGGTAAAATGAAAAAAAAATAAATAAATAAATCCAGGAAATCTCATTGTAGGATTTTTAAAAGAATTTATTTGTAAATGTTTATGGTGGAAAATAAGTATTTGGTCAATTACAAAAGTTCAGCTCAACCTTTGTTGACAATGACAGAGGTCAATTGTTTCCTGTAAGTCTTCACCAGGTTTGCCGACACTGTAGCTGGCACTTTGGCCCATTCCTCCATGCAGTGATGTTTTGGGGCTGTCACTGGGAAACACAGACAAATTTGAAGTCAGGAGACTGGCTAGGCTATGCCAGGACCTTGAAATGCTTTTTACGGAGCCACTCCTTCGTTGCCTGATCGGTGTGTTTGGGATCATTGTCATGCTAGAAGACCCAGCCACGCTCCGTCTTCAATGCTCTCACTGATGGAAGGAGGTTTTTGCTTAAAATCTCACGATACATGGCCTCTTTCATTCTTCATTTAACAAGAATCAGTCGTCCTGTCCCCTTTGCAGAAAAACAGCCCCAAAGCATGATGTTTCCACCCCCATGCTTCACAGTAGGTATGATGTTCTTGGGATGCAACGCAGCATTCTTCTTCCTCCAAAATCTTTCTATTTTGGTTTCATCTGACCGTATGACATTCTCCCAATCCTCTTCTGGATCATCCATAAGCTCTCTGGCAAACTTCAGATGGGCCTGGACATGTACTACTGGCTTAAGGAGGGGGACACTGCAGGATTTGAGTCCCTCTTGGCCTAGTGTGTTACTGATGGTAGTTAATTTGTTGCTTTGTTAATTTGCTCCCAGCTCTCTGCAGCTCATTCATCAGATACCTCCGTGTAGTTCCGGAATTTTTGCTCACCGTTCTTATGATCATTTTGACCTCATGAGATGAGATCTTGCATGGGGGCCCAGATCGAGAAAGATTTTCAATGGTCTTGTATGTCTTCCATTTTTTTACAACTGTTCCCGAAATGACCTATTTTGAGATTTGATTTTATCAGTTTGTTCATTAAAAATATTGAAACATTAATAATTTGCACAGCACAGTGGTGCAGTGTTTAATGCTTCCATCTCATAGCACTGAGATCCCCTGTTTGATCCTGACCATTTTGGATCCATACAAATGGATCAGTTTGGATCCATACAAATGTTCTCCCCTTGTTCACATGGGTTTTCTCCAGGTATTCCAGATCCGCTGACATTTCAAAGACTTGGCATTAGGTTAATTGGTGTTTCCAAAGTGCTCTTAGTGTATGATTGTGTGTGCTTTACGATGATGCCCTGTCTAGGGTTGTTCCTGCCTTGTGCCCTGCAACTGGGTCTTCTGCATTTTGTCTGTGTTGGGTTGATCCAGTTTGCCCTCTGCTCTCAACCAAGAAGACACCTTTATTTCACTTATTTTCTTAGTAATATGGAAAAACTTGATGTTCTCTTCTATTTTAATAACAGCTTTAGCTCATATTTGTTATAGCAAAAGTCATCTTAGACAAAGTGAATGACCAACTCTTCTGCAATTTTGCTTTTGGGCACAAAAACATCAAGAAAACTAACAAAAGAATGCTTATGTTCCCAGAAGCATGAATCAGTTCCACTCAAGGTAGGTGAAGATATGAACCACCGCTATAGAAATGCTTCAAAGTGAGAAATCAATGTTCATTAGCATTTCAATCCACTTCTGTTTAAAGCCCAAAGTCTGCATACTCCAGCTCACAAGCTTTGTGCTCCACTGGTTCCGTTTGCTCTGTGCTACTTTTATCAATAGGCTTCTATAGAGAAGAAGGGCATACGAATGCAATGATTACATTTTTCTCAGGTGGGGACTAACAACCCAGCTCAATATTTCTGGGATCAAAAGTTCAACGGTTTTTCAAGGCGAGTTGGAGCACATCTCCTCAAAGGCCTTTCAGGCTCTTAAACCTGTGTGTGTGTGTGTGTGTGTGTGTGTGTGTGTGTGTGTGTGTGTGTGTGCGTGCGCGCTCTCACACACAGAAACATACGCATCCGATCAGGTACAAGCAAACTATTACTGGGTGGAGTTATTTTTCATTTTCAGATGCAAGTGTACACTCTTGTCCTTCTACCGAATTTCTCAACAACATGGCCACCAGGCATTCCTGATGCAGCATGTGCATGTTTGATCTGCCAAGTGCGGCACTTTTAAACAGCGCCTCCCTCGCCTCAGGCTGACCTGGGACCTCGATCATTCATCAGGCCGTCACTGCCTTATCTGATCTCCCGTAGGGCAAGCAATTACATCAGAAGAGAAAATTAGACAGAGTTATGTCGTGAATGAAAGATGTTATTGTTCTTTCACAATAAACATCATAATCTCTACAGTAAGCAGGATGACTATGTGAGTAAAAGATCACTTTTAACTTTGGTGTTGCTACAATGTTTGCCTCAAATTCAAATCGAGAAACAGTGATTTGATGCTGACTCATGGCAACTCCATGAATAGTTGTTATTATCTGTAAAGCTTCCTATGATACTTTTCTTTGCCTGGTTAACATAGGTGTTGTTACGTTCATCACCGCAATGTTATCCTCTGTCACTATAACCAACCCATGTTTCTGCTGACCAGTATGAGGCTAATTTCTTTAACCGACATGGATTAAGTTAATTTATCACACTAAATTAGTCCACACTGGACCAGTAATTGGATTCCATGTATGTATGTATATGACAGTTACCCGTTTTTAAACATTTTTTTCCCAGTCAACACGTGTTTACTGCTTCCCCACGGTTGCCAGCTCCATGTGCTTTGAAGACTTGGCTATATTTGACATTTTAACTTTTTCCTCATTGGATCTGGTAACCCTGGAATTAAATGCTGAATTAAGTACTAGTCCGTAATAGTCTGACTAGTAGTGGTACTATGACTAGTAGTATTATTATGACTAACTGACTAGTAGTATTATGCAATTCATGACCTGTTAACACTCAAAAATGAAAACCCACAATATGTATTTCTACAACACACCTACATCACAGTAGCATGAACAATGGATATAACTTAAGGAAAATACTAGCAGACGTTGGTATAAGGATCCATCTTATCAATTAATTAGGTCACATATCTTTAAACACTGGTTTGCATTACTGCAATATGAGATAACAGTCTGATAGGTCATTTTACATGAGGTGGGTTAATCACAGATTAGTACTATGCATGAAAATGCTGCAGTAAAATTGAACTAGCTACACATTATCAGGTTTTGATTTTAATAAACATTTCATCATGTCTTGTGTAAGGTGTTACACATATTCTAAAAGTATAGAAACTGTCATAGCAAAAGAAAATAGGCCAAATGACTGTCAATATATACTCTCGTTTTGTTAATCAAAAAAATAGACATTAAATTATGCATCTCTAGAAGACGCCGACATCAAAAGACATATCTATGTTTAAATAAGTCAGCACATCCACAGTATTGGGAAACAGTTCTGGGACATGGAAACAGTAACTTACACAATTTAAGAAGTCACTAATTAAACAGATTAAAGAATTTTAAAAAGAGAAATACTTTTAACACAAAAGAAGGTAATTGTCATATGTCAAAATAAATTAATTCATGCCTAAATAATTATCCATTACATTACATTCCATTCAACATAATTGTGTTAGTTACGTGGAAACCAAAACCAGTATTCCCAATACTGTGGATGTCCGTAAGTATTAAGTAATTAAGTCATATAGCTGTTTGTTTAAGCAAACATCTAATTGCTTAATTAGGTTTAATAGCTTTTAAACACTTGGCTGCATAACAGCAATGTGAGCTATGGCAAGTATTGCAGTCAGATGAGTAATTTTACATAAGGTGGGGTAATAACTACTCTGTTTTCAACTACATCCTGTTCAGACCAATATCAAAAAGTGGCAATGTTCAAAAGGACTTCTCAAGTGACACTTGTACCTTATTTAACCTACAGTTACAAAGTACACATAGACGGAAGTAAAATAATACACCAGTGGTTTCCAGACATTTTCTCCAGTGACCATTTTGTAGATGAGAATATTTTGAGACTTCCCACTCCAACACACACGTGCATTTCTTTGGCTTTCAAACTCCACTGGGATTTATTTTAAATATCCATACAAAACTGGAGCTTCTTATTGAACAAAACAAAAAATTAAGTGACAAATCTGTCCATCCATCTTGAAATTAAAAAAAAATTACCACTAGAATACACAGTCAAAAAGTTAATATACTTGGCTTTTATAATATACTTGTCAATACAGTAAACCCCCCGTAATCGCGGTTCCGTTATCACGGATTCACTGGCTTCACTATTCTCTGGAACATAACTACATGTTATTCCTGAAAAAATTCACACATTCGCGGTTTTGTTCAGTGGAACATACGTACATACATATGTAGGTACTCCTTATTGGAGGCAGGCTCTCAATGATTAATAAGTGACGCAGTGCAAATGCACAGCCACTCCAAGCTCAACCACAGACCTGACTAGTCTAAAAAGACTACTCAACCACAGACCTGATTAGTCAACCACAGACCTGACTAGTTCGGTAGTGTTCAGGGTTCAACAATAACGATGGCCCGAATGCCCGGGGCAAGTAAACCGCGAAGTCGGGACAGCTGCATGCAAGAACCAAACAACGTGGGCAAACTCAATTCAATTAAACATTTACCCCTCGTGATGAAAAAATGCTCTAGTCCACTGGCATGTTCAGTCAAAACCAATCATTTTATTTGTTGGTAAGTGATGTCAGAGCGAGGTGAGCAGGAAAACGGTGACGTGCAAACACGAAGCTGCTTCATCAGGAGCGTAACTTTATTTTACTACCGCTAAAGCAAAATGGAACAATCAAAACGAACCACTCGAGAGTCAACTCACTCCGCCTGTGAACATAAGAGATTCCTTTGTTCAGCCTGAACTTAAAAGACCAGCAGAACAGTCTGCTTAATGCATTGTCTGTGTGAAGACCATTTAGCGTTCTGTAGCCCTTAAAGCTAATATTATAATATAATGTAAGCTAATATAGTAATAGTTAATATAATATAATGTAAGCTAATATAGTAATAGCTAATAGCAGAAGGTAAAGCTAATATAGTAGCTAATATATTAATATAATGTAAGCTAATATAGTAGCTAATACAATAATATAATGTAAGCTAGTGGCTAATATATTATTATATTAGCTACTATTTTAGCTTACATTATATTATAATGTAAGCTAATATAGTACTAGCTAATAGCAGAAGTTGTGAGAATGCTTACTTATATTAATAAAATATAACCATAACTAAACACACCAGCTTTTGTATGCTTATTTATATGTGAATAACATTTTAAAATCCAAATATTATTGGGACAGTAGAAATTTGGTATGGGACACTAAACTTTCCGGCCACTTGCCCAACTGGGCAAGTTGGGGAAAAAGTTAACGTTGAGTGTTGCGTACTTTGTGATTTTGCCTGTATTTGGAGCATCTGTCACAAGCTCTTTGCACACTAAAGAAAGTCATGGAGATGATCATGGGATGGGATCCTTATCTGGACCGGTCCATTCAGTTCGCTAACTGAGCTTTTCAGTTTTATAGAAATTCATGCAAAGTGAGTTATACCGGTTTAAATACGGTAAAGCTTAATCCCGCAATTACAGGGGGTCCACTTGGCTTTTAATACTGAAAAATATAGAATGTATTATAAATCTATTTATTTGTAGACCACACCTACATCATTGCAAACCTGCACTTGAAGTATTATATAAGGCAGATACCTTAAAAATTAATACCTGTTTATATAAGGATTCGTCTCATTACTTTAAACATTGGTTGCAGGATACAAACTTGAGCTATGGAAAGTACTGCAAATATTGTAACTGTAATAATTCATGCTTTTATGTATGAGCTCCATGTACAAAGCACAGTACTGTAGCTTTTTTTGGTGTGATTACAATACACATGCCTAGTAGCCACTCCCATCTTCAGAGTTTATATCATTTTCTTTTATTGCTCAAAGCCCCACTGAACTGAAATTAGCTCTACATAGGAAAGTATAACAACTGTGGAACTGCTCTAAACGACATTTACTCTACTGTGCATCTATACTGGAATGAGCTCGATAGAATAAATTGTAGAAATAACAAAAGGTAAAATCACAAATCTTCGGAAGGAGACATGATAAGATGCTCTTGGTCTGCTGGCCAAACCAAACAGAAACCACACACAGGCAGAATTTCAAATTCCCAAAAACTTCCAAACAACACAGATGAGCCATCACTTTAAAACCAACTCCTTGTTTCTACATCTCCTTGTCCATTTTATAAACTCAGCTTACCATATAGGTGCCCTTTGTAATTAAAATTACAATGGGAAATAAAAAACAACCTAAAATTAGAGACTGTAGTCCATTGGTTGCTCTACATACTTTGCTAGCCTCCTTTCAACCTGTATTTCAGTGGTCAGAAACCCCACAGGACCACCACAGATCAGGTACTCTTAGGATGGTGGATCATTATTATATCGTTATTGATATCACATCCTTACAGCACTGCAGTCACACTGATATGGTGGTGGTATTCGTTCATCAGATAGCGGTGCTGCTGGAGTTTTTAAACACCATAGTATTATCTCGGATTGAGAACTGGCCTAAGAATAGTCAAGCAACCAAAAATTTACAATAGCTTCCTGTGAACACAAACCGAGCAGCAAGAAACAAGCTGCTGTCTCTGACGTTACATCTACTAGCTGAACCAACAAGAAAGGTGTGTCTAATAGAGTGCACAGGGAATAGGCACAGTGTGTAAGAACTCCAGTAGCACTGCTATGTCTGATCCACTTGTACCAGCACAACACACACTAACACACCACCACATCAGTGTCACTGCAGTGCTGAGAATGATCCACCACCTTAATAGTACCTGATCTGTGGAGGTCCTGTGGGGGTCCTGACCACTGAAGAACAGAGAACGTGTACTAGAAAAGTATAGAGAGAAACAAATGAATTATAGTCTGTAACTGTTGAACTAAAGCGATCCTATATGGTAAGGAGAACTGATAAAATGGAAAGAGTGTAGAAACAATCTATTTTATACCTAACTAGTCTTCTGCATAGAGATAAAGTCTAAACATTTACAGTTCAACAGGAGCACTGACTTGGAATCAAGATTATAACTTTTGACCATTTATTTTTATACATGTGGTCTCACATAACAGCTGCCTATGTGTTGCATTACAACATAAACCCTTGCAACTAACAACTACAGTATTTGTGTTTAAACATTGTAATATTCTCCAAGTTCTCTTACTGTTATTTATGTAAGTTTTTAATAACGTTAAACTATATTGCATTGTGTTACGTTTGTGGAGCGATGGATTAATGTTCCGTCAGTCAAAGGCCTTCTAGAGAAAGTATGGGTGTATTCACACCAGAAAGGTCCTTTGGTCCGCTTGTTTGGTCCGGACTCTTTTGGTTCGGCTCGCTTTCAGACTGCATTTTTTTGCAAGTGAACTATCACTTGTAAACAAGGCCACGTGAATGACGATCCTTTCTCCC
>JAVSBU010000063.1:2987586-2997720 GCA_033118015.1 Loricariichthys derbyi | reverse complement strand
TATATATATAGGGTCTTTACTATATCACATAATGTTTAGTGATTTTAATTGGCTACACCCTAAAGATACTTATTATTAATGCTAAAAATACTTTTAAACAACAACATTTAGCAGCTTTTAGCTATGAACTAATTTATGTTTAAATCAAAATAAAATTGTGCTAATTGCATGGTTTCTACAGTGTTAATCATAATGAATCAGATTTTTTGCTTGCTTTAATTTGATCCTAAATAAATTAGTTTTTCCCTTAAAATAGCACTGCTAAGCCATATGGGTAAACAGAACAGAATGCAATTATTGCTTTCTAATAATTCAGTAATGTTATTTTCATCACGTCTAAGTTTTCTGTATCACAGTTTTCATTCTTCTCTGATGGAGGACTGCCTCGGCATTACAATTACAGAAATATATATATTTTTAATGTAAAATATAAATTTTATTAGGTAATTTTATTAGAAACAACACGTGCATGCTGTTAACGCATTAACCTTTACAGCCTTAGATTAAATGTATTCCAGGTAAATGAGGATATTTAAATAAAAATTACTTTTGTCAGCATTAATGTTACTTCAAAAAATGTGAGGTCACCTTTTCAGTAGAGCAGCAGCTTCTCCACCTGTTTTGGTACCACTGTAGATTCTGAGGTTTCTTATTAATGAAGTAACTGAATGCAATAATTAATGGTAAATTATCTGATTATTACGTGCATGCACACTCACCCAGTGTAAGATTTTAATCCTATTTTATTTCAGTTAATGTCCAAAATGAGTGGATTTATGACTCTTGATGTAAAGCCTGTGAATTCAACTGTATTGTTAGAAAAGTAAAGTCCTGAAAGTGAAGTGTGAGCAGAAATAAAAGCGTTAGCAGAAGAGGAATGATGGACAATAAGCTTTTAATTTAAAAGACCTGATCTGTGTGAAACCATGTTATGTGTCAGAAAGACTTGGGTGTATGATGTTTCACTTTTGTCTTTACCTACCCTGTGTATTTAATTCATTCTCTAAGCTCGTAGGCAGGACAGTAAAACAAAGCTCTCACAAAAATCACTTAACATCAGCCTGTACAGACCTGATCATCTTACCTCATTAACATATTTAACAACACTAAGTACAAAGAAAGCATCTTACCAAATATGAGTGTATATATAACTTATTATTGTACATATGCACCATGTTAAGACTTATCAATAAAAGAATTATATAAGTTTATTCTCAATTTTTTCTTTGTTTTATTGGATTGTGGAAGGTTTCAGTATCACAGCAGTCTTTTGATGCTACTGTTTGTCATTAGATTAATTAGGAGGGATCTGAATCCAGACAAAGAACAATGGCACAAATATTCAGTACTGTGCAAAAGTCCTGTCACCTTTAGATTAGCTTTAACATTTGTTTTAACAATGGTATCATATATAATTTCTCAGTCTTTTTATTAAAATACAACCAGAAACCAGGAAACTTGTATGTAGTAATATAAAACCGAAAACTATCAGAAAGAACAGCTTCTACATGCTACAGTGGTAAGTATTTAGTGTGACCTCCCCTTACATGAGTGATAGCAGCATCTGGAAGCTTCATCAGAAGTTATTCTTTTACAGTCTGAAGAAGCTTGATCAGGAAGGTCTTTCTCTAAGCTTAGCAGCCAACAAACCACTTTTTCAAAAGCAAAACAAGGTGAAAAGACTAAGATGTGCTAAAGCTCACAAAGATTGGAATGAAGGTCAGTAGAGAAGAGGATTATGGAGTGAAGAATCCAAGTTTGACATTTTTAGGTCCAATCGTCGACAGTATGTTATATATTTTTTTTACACCATTGCAAAAACATCAAATCTAATGGTGGCCTAAGATTTTTCACAGTGCTGTATATATTTATAAATATTTATTTGAGTACTTTTCAGTTAACCTGGTTGCCACACCACAATTTCTTCTCTTCTCCCATTGCACCCTACAGGTAGTTATATCCTGACCATCTGCAGGAGTCTGACTATTCTACCACAATAAAGGAACAATTTTTTTTGTTTTATGGGCTTTGTGAAAATACGGCAGCAAGGAAAATTCACCAGATACCTTTTAAACCTTTAAATATCAAGACATTTTGTGGACAGAAGAGACTTCAGAACCTTCTTTTAACGACATTCCTATAATAAATTAAGATATAATTATTTTCAAAAGTTACTGTAGATCTACATATCGACAAAATACATCCCTACATCAGAAAAAAAGCTGGGACATTATGGAAAATGGAAAACGAAACTATACAAAACAAACTATAAAACATGCCGTGTTTCTTACCCTATGGCATCAAGAGACAATATTTCTTCTTTTGTCTGGTCAGCTTTATTTATTTTTATTTACTTTTTAATTTTATATACAACCCCTGGCAGATATTATGGAATCACCACTCTTTGAGGATATCCTTTCAATTAAATTTCAATTAACAAAATAAATCACAGACTTATTTTATAATCATAGCATTATCAAATAATTTTAAAAAGAAAGAAATATAATGGTTATGGTCAGTCGCTGTTGCTTTTTAAAGATCAAGTAGAGAAAAAAAATTATGGAATCATTCAAATATGATTTAAAAAAAGAGTCACACGATTCTTAGGAAAAAAATGATGGACTCATGAGAAAAACGCTGCACCATTAGTACTTTGTTGCAGCACATCTGGATTTGAGCTTGAACTCTGAGGCCTGGACTTAACTAATGACAAACAGGATTCTTCATCAATCATCCAAATGTCTTGTTGCAGGTTGCAATGAAACATTGCAATGTTGCAGGTTGGAACCTTGTCATTGAACATTTGTCCAGTTCAGAGATTTTCATCTGGATTGAGATTTGGACTATTTGTAGGTCATTGACATTTTATGACATCATAAAGAGAGTTTTCACGTCCTTTGCATTATCATCTTAAAAAATTGTCATTGTCACCGTTAACTGATGGAATAAGAAAAGTCTCCAAAATTTCAATGCAGACTTTGGTATTTATTGATGATGCAATAACTGCCACCCCTCACCCCCACCCCTCACCCCACGTGACTTTATCTGACAGGCAGGTCTATACCATCAACAACTGTGGAAATTTACATGTTCTGTCTTTAGACAGTTATCTTCATAAATTTTATTGGGTCAGCGCCAAATAAAAGTTCCAGCATCATCACCTTACCCAATGCAGATTCACAATTCATCACTCAACATCACTTTCATCCAGTCACCCACAGTCCATGATTGCTTTTCTTTAGCCCACTGAAACCTTGTTCTTTTCTCTTTAGGTGTTAATGATGGCTTTTGTTTAGCTTTTACATATCTAAATCCCATTTCTTTTAGTTCAGTCACAGACATTGAGTCCACTTTCCGCCCATTTGTTTCTCATGGGTTTTGTTGTGCATTTTCTGTTTTGTTTTTTTAAGTTTAGTTTTTACTTGGTCCAGATTTTAGACACAGCTGACTGGGAACAACCAACACTTTTTGTAACATTCCGTGATGATTAACTGTCTTGAAGAAGTTTTATAATCCTCTCCTTTGTTTCAAATGACATCTCTCATGTTAGATCCATTATTCAAGTCAGTCTGCTTTGTGCAAGAGTTCTGCAAGATGGGTGCTCTCTCTTTAAACTGAAGAATAATCAGCAACTTTAATCTGCTGTAGATGTTTGTTTCAGAACTGCAAATTACAGAGAGATTCCATAATTATTTCATCTACTTGATCTAAAAAACAACTGACCACAACAATTATATTTATTTATTTTATAATTATTTCTTAATACAATAATTTTTTTCCTACAAATTTAAACAACTGAAAAAACATCCTACACAGTGGTGATCCCATATTTGCCTGCAACACATTGCAAAAATGTTGGGACAGAATAACATTTACCACTTTATAATATTGATATTCCTTCTCACATCACTTAAAACATTTTGGAACAGATGATACCAAGTTTTGAAGTGTTTCAGGTGTTATTTTGTCCAGTTCTTCCTGAAAACATGTCTTAAGATTTGCAACAATATGGGGTTGTCATTGTCATCTTTTTTGTTTCACACTTCTCTGCACGTTTTTTGTTGGGGACTCGTCAGGACTGTAGACAGACTGGACCAGTACCTGTACTCTCTTCTTCTGCAGCCATGCCTTGGTAATGTGTGCAGTTTGCTGTTTTGCATTTTTAATAAATTGATGTCCCTGAACACATGTCATTTTGAATGCATATTTTGCTCTAAAATCTCAGTGTTCTTTTCTGTATTAATGCTGCCATCACAGAAGAGTAAATGATCTTTGCTAAGGGCGCTGACACTCCATAAACTGGGGGCTTTGGAACTGGTTACTGATAATAGTCTGGATACTCCTTTTCATCTTTGGTCTGGAGCACACAACATCTATTTCTTCCAAAGAAATCTGGAATACTGATTTGTCTGACTACAATATGACATTTTCACTGTGTGATGGTCCATCCCAGATGCCTCAAGTTCAAGGAGCTTCTGGACATGGTTAACATGAGTCTACGTTGTTTGCACAGTGGCATTTTTGAATATAACTCTGTATTGCAGAGGTTGATAAAGGTTTGATAAAGTAATCCCCTGCCCATGTGATTATATCAGTTGGTGATTAAGATGATTCTTAATGCAGTGCTTTCTGAGGGGTCGGAGATCACAGGTGTTCAGCTTAGGCTTACATTTTTGCCCTTTATGCACTGAAATTACTCAAGATTCATTCACTCATTTAATGATATTATGCTCTGTAGAAGAAGAAACATCTAAGTCCCTACGAATCTTCTTTGAGGAACATTGTTTTTAAACAATAATTCAATAATTTTCTCATGCATTTGCTTAAAAACTGGAGATCCTCTGCACCTCAAGTGCTCATGATCATAATCATTTCATTGTGGTTTTTGTTGTTGTCTTTTTTGCATTTTCGATACTGTTCCAACTTTTTCTGATTTGGGGTTGTAAATATCATGTGCATCAAGTTTAACTTATCTCTTCTTAGTATCAATAAGTGTTCATTCTTACTATCTTTGTGCAAACTTACTAATGTACCTAGATTTCCCTCTCTCCTTCTCATGAGGCGCAATTCCCCTGCCTTGACCACTAGAGGTAAGAATCAGTGTGCTAATTGCACCGAGGTCACTGCGGGTTAACATAAACGCATGAAGCAGTAATCAGGTTGGATGAGGTACACCTGTTCGGATGCCAATAAAAGGAAGGCGTTCGGCAGGGCTCCTCATCACATCCATAACTGCTCCATGTGTCATTGTTCATTGGCTTTCTTCACACTCTATTTCACTGTATTTGCTATTTTGTTGTTTCAGGTTTTTTCTGCATTCTCTGTCTCTTTCACATGGTTTACAGTTCTTTTTCTTTCACTCGTTTCGGTCTCGGTGTGCTTCGTGCTCGCTTCGGCTCTTTTGTTTCGTTAGTGGTTAGCTTCCTGCACCCACACCCTTTGGAGTCTCTGTCACCTTTTTGCAAAGTGTTACTTGGTGTTTTGGATTTTCCTCCTTGTCAGTTTCTTAGTTTAACTTAACTCACCTTTTTTGTCCCAGTTTACCACTTAGTTCACCCATCCTATGTCCCTCCTGTCCTCCATTCCCTTTCCCTTCCATCCTGTTCACACCCGTCTTAGTGACTCCATCTTTGGTGTTTACCCTTTCCTGTAGGGACAGAGGTATCGGCTTTCCTGCCAAGGGGGGAGGTGGTGTAGGTGCCAGATGGCCCGAGGTAAACTCTAAGGCCATAGATAGCATAGGGTCAACTGGGACTCACGGCTGTTGTCACTGCTTGATGCACGTAATCAATATGCCCTCTATAGTTCGCCCTCTGTGCATAGATCCTTCCCCCAATATTATGACAGAAGGATGCAACCAGCAGGCTGGTGCTGATGAGCCTGATATACAGCAGGCCACTGGCTTCCAAGGAGCACTGCTCGGTTGTCACGAGAAGCAGCTCTGCAAAATTGCTGCAACCCTTAACCAGCTAGGCTAAGCCATTCAGGGCTTCGCCAGCCCCGCTGCCTCCGGCCCCAGCCCCAGTTGTGCCACCTAGTTGTGACTCTCCTGTCACCACCCCAAAAAGGTTTTCAGGGGAACAGGACAAGTATCGGGGCTTCATGCTACAATGCTCACTACTTTTTGAGGAACAGCTGGCTAAGTTCCCATCTGACAAGGCACAGGTAGCTTTCATTATTTCCTGTTCTCAGGCAGGGCTCTATTGTGGGCTAAGGACTTATAGGAGGCTAAAGCTCCTGAGTGCGCCTCAGCCGAGGCCCTTTGTCAGATGTCCCAGCACCCTCAGGGAGGACACAATCCTGCACTTCATCTGCTTGAACTCACCCAGGGCTCCTGGCCAGTGATCGAGTATATAATCGATTTCAGTATATTGGCCATGGAGTCCGGCTGGAATGACTGCAGGCTGTCTTCCTAAAAGGGCTCAGCGAGTGCCTCAAAGATGAGCTAGTGGCTCACAACCTGCCTTCATCACTCTCTGCCCTGTATGACCTATGCATCTTGCTCAACGCTAGGCTCAGACAGCATGATAGGAAGCACCCCATGCCCAGTCATCCATCTCACCCCATGTGGGTGCCACCACAACTGACCCTGGAGTGCTCCATTCAGAATGCTTTGAGACAGAACCCATGCAGCTAGGTGGGTCCACCACCCCTAACTCAGACCTTAAGCGGTCGAGAGCCTGCAGTCCAGGTAGGGAGTCTGCTACCAGGCCCAACCTGTTTTCTCCCTTGGCCGGCTTACTTGTGGCCGCCCAGCTAGGGGGTAGCATAGCGGCCATCCCATCGTTGAGCTCTAGGCCAGCCTTGATTCTGGGGTGGCCAGTAATTTTATTGACGAGACCTTCGTCCACCATCTGGGCCTGACTCTTGAGCCTATGGTGCAGGCCACACCACTAGTGGTGATTGATAGCCATTCACTGGGGTCCGGACTGGTCCAGTTTCGAACGGAGCCCGTGGACATCTGGATCAGCTCCCACTGAGAGCAGTTTTGGCTCCTTGTTACTCAGGTCCCCATCTGCGCTTGGAGCTAGGCCTACCTTGGCTCCAATGCCACAATCTGCAACTGGATTGGCAGACCTGATTGATCATATCCTGGGCCCCCATTGTCAGGAACCATGCCTCCTACCGGCACTGTCAACCCCCCATGGGGGAACCGATTCTAGACCTTGCGAAGATCCCCATCTAGTATCGGGACCTGGCGGAGGTCTTTAACAAACAGTGGGTCCAGGATCTGCCGCCTAATCGCCCATACAATTGCAAGTTTCAGATTGAGTTTCATGCCACCTTGGTCTCCTTCCTTGGCTTTATTGGAGGCCAAGAAATGGCCCAAATGGACCCCTCTAAGCTCAAGGCCATCTCCAACTGGCCGCAGTGCACATCCCTCCAGCAGGTCCAGTGCTTCCTGGGGTATGCCAACTTTTTTCTGTGATTTATTTGCAATTTCAGGGCATTAGTGGCCCCACTCATGGCTCTCACCCAGAAGACTGAAGGACCCTTTCATTGGACCTGCCAGGCCCAAGAGACCTTCGAGGCCCTTAAGGAGCGATTGACCTCAGCCCTGATCCTTGGATTAGGATCGGCTGTTTATCATCAAGGTAGACACCTCTAACATAGCAGTCGGGGTTGCCTTTAAAGGCAATACCACCATCTTGGTCGTGGTGGATCGCTTTTCTAAGGTGGGTAAGTTTATTGCCCTACTCAAGCCCCCCATGGTGAAGGAGACTGCGGATCTCCTCATCCACAATGTCATAAGAGTTCATGGTTTCCTGCAAGATATGGTTTCCGACTGAGGCCCCAAGTTCTCCAGCTACGTCTGGGCAGCATTCTGCTATCAGACTGGGGCTTCAGTGAGCCTCTCTTCAGGATTCCACCCCAAATCCAATGGGTAGATGGAGAGGATTAATCAGGACTTGGTCTGCTCTCTCCGCTGTCTAATGGCAGGGAACCCAGACTCTTGAGCTGATCAACTACTATGGGCCAAGATCACCCACAATAATTGCCGACACTCCACCACTGGGATGTCCCCTTTTGAATGCTAATTTGGGTTCCCTGCCCCCTCTTCTAATTAATCCAGGATGAGGGATCCACACCCTCTGCCTCCCGTTACATGAGGCGTTGTCAGGAGGCCTGGAGGAAGGCCCGGGTAGCACTGGAGCACTCCAGGGAGACCATGTGCTGGCAGGCCAAGTGCAATTGCCAGTTGGTGCCCACATATCACCCAGGCCAAAGGGTCTGGTTGTGCACAAGGACTTACCCTCCGACTTTGGGTAAACTGGGAACATGATATGCGGGGCCATTTAAGGTGGCTTGGTGAATCAATCCGGTCACCTACAGGTTGGACTTGTCCAAATTTATGTGCTTACATCCAACCTTCCATGTATCGTGGCTCAAATCCTTCTTGTGCACCCAGACCACCCGCCCCTCAACTCATTGATGGAGTGCCGGCCTACATGGTCTGCCACATCTTGGACTTGTGGCAGGTCCAGGGTGCAACTCTTTTGGGTCCCAGCTAGTAACATCCTGGACTGGGAGTTCATTAGGGAATTCTGGGCCAACCGTGAAGCAGTAATCAGCTCGGACAAGGTACATTCCTTCGGACACCAATAAAAAGAAGGTGCTCAGCAAGATTCCTCATCACATCCTTGTCTGCTTCATGCATCATTGCTCACTGGCTTTGTTCATACTCCATTTTCGCTGTATTTGCTACAGCCACAGTCTCAGCAGTAGAGCTGCCATGTTTCCTTGTGACAGCGTACCCACTTCTTCACGTTGCAGTCTGGGAGGTATACGACAAACATCTATCGTTAATTCTCTTAATCACTTAATCGTGGTCAGGATCAACAAGGTTGGATACATTTTATAGACAAAAGTTTGTAGACAACTGAAAATTTACTTCCCAAACATATGTATTAGTGTGGTGTTTGCTCTCCACCTTTTGTACTACAACAACGTTTGTTCTTCTAACAGGACTTTCCATTACATCTTGGAACAGGACTGTGATTCTGATATTAGGTAATAAACCCTGGATCACTTTTGGCATTTGACACTTCACAAGTGATTTTTTTTTATCTATATATTATATGATTCCATCTAGAATCCTAAAATAGTTTGGATGTAAACTTAACTCAGCATTCCAACTTAGGATTCCACTGTATGACATCATTACATATGCTTTAAAGATGAAGTAGTTCCAGCACAATGGAATGGAACGGGGAAATTCTGGAACCTATACGCAAATCTACACCACCAGAAATAAAGGAGTTCAGACCAGTATCATCTCTTCAATTTCGATGATATGCAAAACTTTATTATAGCCTGTATACTGAAGGGACAATTTTTCTTGACACAGTGAATTTTTGGAGCAGACACAATCATTCTGCAACAAATTGCCTGTTCTATTTAATGGACTAAATGTATAAATTGTCTGAGACTCCAAGCTCTGTGTGTATATTAATTACAACTGACTTTGCCAAGGCTTTCAGCACTGTTGGCCATACAACAGCCTTCTGCTCTCTCTTAGAGCTTGGAGTAAGACCAAGGTTAGTCTCTGGGATTTGTAGTTTCATAACTAATCAATGCCAGAAGGTGCACTATCAGAATCAAAACCAAATAAAAATCAAAATAGTCCCAGCCAAGGACAATGTACTCTGTATCCCTTAATCCTAACTTTAACTTGGAACAATGAACAAAATGAAATGAACCTCAAAACAGTACAAAGTTATGCACATAGCACTTTAAAGAACTTACAGTGGCTTCCAAATTCTTCCACATTTTTTTCATGTTACACCCACAAACTTAAATGTATTTAATTGAAATTTTATTAGATGGACCAACACAAAGTAGCAAGTATGTGTGAAGTGTAAAGAAAATGATTCATTGTTTTCAAAATTAGCAATAAATAAAAATCTGGATAGTGTTGCATGCATTTGTGTTCAGCCCCCCTGAATTAATACTTTGTAGGACAAGTCTGTGAACATTCTCAGTCGTCCAGGTCATAGTAACAGTGGGTTGTAAAAGAGAGCAACAGGACAATGTAGTGTATGCAATTCAATGCAGTGAGGTATGCACAGACTCGTATATTGGTGAAACCAAACAACCGCTCCACAGACGCATGGCTCAACACAGGAGATCCAG
>JAVSBU010000063.1:2951577-2969170 GCA_033118015.1 Loricariichthys derbyi | reverse complement strand
TTCAAGCGAGATTTTATTGCTGTGGCACTTAATTAACCCAATCAGATCAATATCTGACACCCCAATAAGACCACTGGCAGGGAGCTTTAAAGTGTCCCAGTATTAGCCTGTGCACTCATATGTGCTTCACAAAGGACCAGCACCTTGTTTAGGGTTGGTTAGGCCCTAGCCACCCATGAACCTGAGTTGGATTAAGTGGAAACGGAAAGTTAGGGAATGAGTGAGTATTAAGGAGCTCAAATGGTTATTCATGACTCTGTTCCACAGTTATATAGGTGACACAACCCAATTTCTAATAGTCATTCACCAAAAATGTTAAATATAAAATACATCAATGAAACAATAAAAGAATTGTGATATTCTTCCTAAAAATGAGCCATTGGTAGCATGCCTATACCCACCATTTGACCAAAAGCTAAAGATATGTTTATATAAACTGAAGCTTAGTGTAAGCAAGTGTATTTTGAACAAACACAGTGAAGATGACAATTACATTGACATTTTTCCCCACAGAACCACAGCTGAAGATCAGCAGAGGGTTGTAGTCTTTTAAGGTAACCAAACCTACAATTAGACACTACCTCTATGGCAAGAAACTACTTGGAAGATGTGTCAGAAAACATTTTTTCCAGCTCATCCCAACCCTAAGCACCCAGAATTCTTGGAACCACATTTTGTGGCCAGATGAGACAAACAATTTTTGGAAAAAACAATCAAGGTGGATTTGGCATAAAAAGAGGAATGTTAAACAAAATTTAACTGAATTCCCATTGTTAAGTAATGTGGAAGATCTATGATGCTGAGGTCTATATCTCCAAACGTCCCGATCGTGAAATGATTCCACATAGCCAATATATTGACTGCTCAACTTCTCCTAGTGTTCTTCAAACTTTATTATTCCTTCACACACACCCAACCAAGCCCTGCTCAACTAGTAAACACCTGATGCCAGTATCTTGATCTCCTTCATGACTCAAGCTGACGTTTGAGACTTTGCTCCAGGGAGAAAAACATCTTCACTTGCAGAACTAGTGACTCAAATATGGTTGTAGCAGATGGGAAATCATGAGCCCACTGATGGGTGTCAATACAGCAGCTTCTGTGCCCAGGAGCCTTCATAAGAAGAGCAGATTGTTTCTAACATAACGTAAATTATCATAAAAGTCTTAAAAATCAGCTTGACCAGCTAACAAACATCTTTCTGTGCTTGAATTTTTGCCATAATAAAGCTCTCCATTAAAGACACTACATAAAGCACCATACAAGCATTTCAGAGAATGTCACGTTCAGGCCTTTGCTTCTTAATCTCTGTTAATTATCTGCAGTCGTCACCGTTCTCTGACCATCGTTCTTCCTGTCATAATTTTAGTCTTCGTTTCGTCTTTAGTCGTTGATAAATCAGTGTCTCTAGCCCCCCAAATCCACACAAAATTGTCCAATAATGACAGAATCAAGCTTCTGACATGGTCATCTCAGCCCTCTGATCAAAGCGAGAACCGTGGGGTTTGCATTGGCATCTGGAATGATTTGGTACTGAGGAGAATCTGATTTCTTGCTTTGTTTTGAAGCTTTATATTAAGAGGCTAATTGCTGCTCTCAGAAAAGGGAGGGTGCATGAAGTATTAAATGCAGTGGTGCCAATAAATGTAATACATGGTAAAAAATAAACTGCGGTAAAACGTTTGTTATCCCAAGTATTTTCAGTGAGAAGGAGCAAAAAGTATTGGAGAAACCAGTGGTGAATTTATTTATACAACTAAAATCTGAAGCGCTCGGTCACGATTTTACAGCTCATAGACTGAACCCAGCTTTAAAAGGTCCCATCCAGTGGTCCTAACGGGGTATCATTTATCTATCTGATTGGGTTACTTAAGTGCCACAGCAATGAAATCGCACTTGAACTAGTCAATTTTATGGCATTTAGTGCTATAAAATAGACAACTCACCGAAGTCTTGCTGAGAGGCTGATCAGATCAGAAATCGGTCCGCGCATGACGTAGCGTTCGCGATGGGTCAGATTTTCCATGCGAAATAGGTCACGCTACGATTTTTACCAATTTGTGTTCCCCCACACGAGATGAATCCTCTTTATCGGCGACCAAAGCAGTGTCCTTATTTACCCAGAGTCACTACAGTATGAAGCTTTTGTCTCCTGCCGATGATGTCACGTTGTGCATTCACCTTCAGCTGTATTCTGTATTTTCCATGACAGCTCTATTTTGAGCATGATTTACCGACTTTTAACAGGTTAAACAAAAACAAATCGGCAAAATGTTCAGCGGCATTCAACACTATTTACTCAACTCCAATCTCCATTCAGCTTAAGTAGATATGACCACTGGAGGGGACCTTTAAGCTAACTCTGTGTAACAATTATGACGAGACCTGTAACTCTTGAGTAACTTTATTCAAGTCATCCTACCTCAGAGACAAAACCACCACAAGCGTGTTTACACAGTGTAACCCACACAATATCTGATTAGCCTATGTTTGTCAGCTAGATTTAAACACGTTAAGATGGAAAAACATAACTGAAACCTTGTGAAGAATGTTTCAGCTGCCCGTAACAAACAATTTAAACATAAAAGTAAACATATAACTAAATAAATATATAATCTCTGCACAGCCCACGTGTGTTTTACCGTGTGGCAGTGGTGTGTGACTGCCACTATGTAGAGAAGCACAAGAAGCAAAGTTTCAAAATCATTACCGGAGATAGCTGAGGAAGCTTAATTGATGAAAGTACTCTACCTGTTGCAAATTTCTACCACATCAGGCATTGTTGCATTTTTTTTTTATAGTTCTTAGAACTGTTGGCGAAAGTGCCCCTCACGTATTCACACTGCAGGAACTGGGAATAAGTGTAGCTCTTAGAATGCCTTGTATCGAGACATTTTTTTGCTGTTACTCCAAGGCAGGGACTTGTCACAGCGCACATGAACCCTGAGTGATGCAAATATGCAGCAACTCATCCAGACAAACAATAGATCTTTGCCCTAAAAATTGAGAGGGGGAAAAGGGGGGAACAAAAACACAGACAAATGGACAGACAATGAAGTCCAGGTTTTACTGAACCTATACGTGACAGATAGAGTCATCTAAGCAAAATTTTCATGACTTGCTTCACTCTAGCGACACAGCGTTCCTAAAAAAAGTGTAAAGGCAAACCAAAAATAGCCATGGCACAAATGCCTTTCTTGGGGGAGCTCCGCAGGGGCATAGTTCCTACAAATTCAGTCCCTAGAACTGTTTGGTGCAAAATTGCCATTTACTTCCAATCATTCCATGCTTTTTAAACAAACCTTATAGATACAAAAAAGACCCAGAACAATACTCTATGGACTAGAATAACACAGTTTGCTAATATAGTAGAACAAGCACGCAAATGTAAAAGATCAAAATCTCTGACATTCAAGAACAAATCCCTGTGGATTCTGTATATGTTCATACATACAAAAAATTATGAAAAAGTCAATATTTTTGTGACTCATTGCAGAAAGTAAAACCCATATATATTATATACAGGGCTTGAAAATAGCTTGGCGCCTTGGCGCTTTTGAGCCACTAGAAAAAAATAACTGTCCCCCCAAGTTGTGAAAATGCGCATTAGCATGGCGCTACATTTAGCACCTTACAATTTTTGCCCAGTATAATCAGCTGTGCTGACGCGCAATGCCCAATTCCCGCCTATTCATCTCATTACCATGACACTCGTGACAGGTTCCCAATCAAAACCACTTTAGCCAATCACATTTTGAGCTGCAGGACTGCACCTCCAAATGCATTAACAAACACCAAAGCTGTCAAAATAGCGCAGTCTATGCTGTTCTCCCCAAATTTCGTGCAGAACAAGCTGGAAAAAATTACTCTAAAAGTAAAAAAAAAAACTCTAAAGGCTGAGGAAAATGAGTCGGTGTTCTACAGATCTGCGCACGTTCAGAAAAACAGTTTGGCAGTCTGTTTCCACGGCCATAAATCCATCGCTGAGAGTTCGTGGTGAGCTATATCTTTCTTTAGATTAAACACTATTGATCTTGTTTAGAATCGGAATGTGTTGTGCCTATTGCTCTGTAGGCATGCAAACATTTTCATACACAAGTAATTTAATGCAAAAAGCTATAACTGGATGCATCATGTAGACACGTTCTCTGTAAACACGCTGCCATAGTTTTATATTGTAATAAAATAATATTTATTAATAAATACAGGGGTAGCTTATCTCCATAGGATATCTTACCTATCAAATCATGCATCCAGTAGAGAATCACGTTGTTTTACTACACCACTTATTCCAAATGGACTTCAAGAATAGAGACAGCATGGTTTTATATTGGAATAAAGTAATATTTATTCATACATATTACATGACATGGCATTATAAAACCATTGTCCCAGTAGACTTATTATTTTGTATTTAAAAAGCGTGTCATAAAACGACGAGAAAAAAACAGCTTCCCTGGAAGCAAAAATTGAAAATACTTGAAGCTGTTTTTAGCTTCAAAAGCCAAAAGCTTATTTTCAAGTCCTATATATAGATTCATTACACAGAGTGAAAATTTTCAAGCCTTTAATTCTTGAAACTTTGATGTTTCTGGCTTATAGATAACAAAAACCCAAAATTCAGTGTCTCAGAAAATTAGAATATTACATAAGATCAAGAGCCTCTAGACACAGACGAAGTCTAGATATGAGCTACAAAATGTCACATTCCTTGTGTCAAGCTGCTCTTGAACCAGCGACAACATCAGAAGTCTTACCTGGGCTGTGGAGAAAAAGAACTGGACTGTTACTTAGTGTTCCAAAAGCCTCTTTTCAGATGAAAGTAAATTTTCATGTCATTTGGAAATCAAGGTCGCAGATTCTGGAGGAAGAGTGGAGAGGAACAGAATTCATGTTCCTTGAAGACCAGTATGAAGTTTCGACAGTCAGTGATGATTTTGGGGAGCCATGTCATCTGAAAAGAGTCCAGTTCTTTTTCTCCACAGCCCAGGTAAGACTTCTGATGTTGTCTCTGGTTCAGGAGCGGCTTGATATGAGGAATGTGACATTTGTAGCTCATGTCTAGGATTCGTCTGTGTGTAGTGGCTCTTGATCTTATGTAATATTCTAATTTTCTAAAACACTGAATTTTAGCTTTTCATTATCTGTAAGCCAAAATCCTCAACATTTTAAGAAATAAAGGTTTAATTTTTCACTATATGTAATGAATATATATAATATATGGGTTTAACTTTCTGAAATGAGTGACAAAAAATATTGAACTCTTTCATGATTGGGATGTACTAGTATATACCTAATAATTGCAATACCATCGTTCTCCACATGACAGAAATCGCAGCACATCTGGTACCACACATAGCTAAAAACCTCTTTAGCAGCACAAGTGGATGAAGTCGGTACTAAAAACCTAAAAAGACAAACCGTGACCATCACTATATGTCTCTAGTCACAAAAGCTTTATATAGCTTGATTTCAAAATGTGAATCAAATGTGATTCTTTTTTAAACACGCTGATGATTTCCCTGTTGGCTAACAACTCTGGAAGAACAAAATTTTAAAAACTGTAACAGTAAAAAGCTTGGATTAACAAGTGGCTTCATAAGACTCCTAAAAATAATCAAACCGAGTACTGAGTTTGAACCCTGAAGATTGTAATAAAGTTTGGTCTCAACATGGTCGTGAAAAACAGCTTATGTTTTATCTTAGGTGCTGGTACGCTGTCAACTTAGAAGACCATGCATGTTCCATGTTAAATGCGGGAGAAAAGCTATAAGATTTTGATGTTAGGCCATGGGAATGAAGGTATTAGATTACCGTCCACCGCCCGCATACGCCAGTTACCGCCGCATAAAAATTATTATTTCCAAAAAGTTTCATTATTTTCATAAAATCAAAGCTGTGACCCAAGTAAGTGCCACGTTCATCAAAGAAACTACAAAAATCAGCTTTTTACTTACCCCTTTCCTGCCAAGCCAATGAATCCTGAACATTTATGAAGTCCGGCGTTTTCCAAAGTGATTTTTCAGGACTTTATGTTCTTCTTTTATTTCACAAGTATCTTGTTTGCCAGAGAGCCTCTACCTTCTCAATCTCATCTGCACATTCATGATATGTAGTGATTTTGTGCTTGATACTTTGATATTGTCATTGTGTTTGAATGTCTCATCAGTTTCTGTTTGGTCTGATGTAGCATATTACTCCAAATGACGTATATTTTAGGCATTCCTGAAAATAATGAATAATGAAAAAAGCCGGATGCATTTTCAGATTTTTTTGGACGGTGTTCTAATACCTTCGTTCCCATGGTCTTATCTGGTAGCTGACAAAAGTCTGTCAATTACTGATAGTCCTCAAGTCTCAATAAATGTCGGGAGCAAACAGTGGCAGTTGAACAGGAAAAAATTTATACATATATGAAAAAATAGGTCTTATTCGCTTTTTCCTTGTCAGGGTCATGGGAGAGCCGGTGGCATAGGCCACAAAACAGGAACAACCCTAGACAGGGCACCAATCCATCATAGGGTAAATTCATTCACACACTAAGGACACTTTGGAAACACCAATTAACCCAAGATGGAATGTCGTGGGAAACCAAAGTAGAAGTAAACCTGGGAGGACATGCAAACCCCACACAGGAGGAGCCTGAGGCTGGGATCGAACCAGGCATCTCAGAGCTGCGAGCTGGCAGTGCTAAAACATCATGAAGGTCCCCCATAGGCAGGTATTAAAGATGTTCATTAATGTTGTCTTCTTGAAATAGGGTTTGGTTTCCAAATCCTGAGTCTCGGACACCTCCTTAATTGAATCAACATTTGAGTAAAGCTGACCTTTACCACACGAATGGAGCTGAACTTTACCATATTTGAGTAGAGCTCAGTAAACCACAGACAAAACACAGCGTTAATCCTGCTTCCTGATTTGCTACTCAACGTCGTATCAGCACCCGAGGAGCACGTGAAGGCAGCATGAGAACATGCGACTGTTCAGGATAGCTTTAGCTACACACCTAATAGCACTCGTTCAAGCTTAAGCCTGGAGTCTAAACGTGTGGAGGCGGATATTAATATATCAGGCTAGACTTAATAGCTGTGCAAATTTGTGTCAATAAAAGTGAAGTGACTCCCCAAAGTGTTTATGGACGATAACTTGAGAGCTCTTGAACGTAGCATAGCAATTGCTAAGCTATTAGCATTAGCGACCTGCATATTGCAGTACCTTTGTGATGTACACAGCGGCTTTGATTCAGGGACACATTCAAAGCTGTGTTCAATCGGAGAAGCTTTATGGTGCAATGTGATCTCCTGAATTGACACAAGGTGACACCGGTTATTCAGTGCTGCTGGAGGTTTAACACTCACTGACACTGGCCTAATCACGCTGCGCCGCTGCAATCGAGCCTATTTCTATTATTCCAGTGAATTACTACCAAAAACCTATCGAACCCGCAACGTCCATGGAAAGCACGGATAATGGATCGTACATACCCATACGTGAACCACTCAAAGGCGGCGTTGAATAATCACTATAAAGTGCCTCGATCAGCGCCAAATCCTTCATTTGCTCCCATTCTCTCGCTGTGCTGCATTGTCGGTGGGCGTGGCCACATATAACGGAAGGGAGTGCTAGCCAATCAGTGGAGTGTAAATCATCAACGACGTGCTTCATTCATGTAACAGCCGTCCAATCAGAAATTAGAAAACATAATCCTCTCAGCGAGGGTTGTTCACTATGGCTAATGTGCAGGCTATTGCGGTTATTGTAAACACACAGTGACCACATTGTTACCTTCATCCATTTTGGATCCACACCCATGACAGCCGTTCAGTTTTATGATATTTCTGTTGCCAATACATTTTCTGTGAAGCAGATTTACAAAAAAGCATTTAGTCCCTAAATGGGCCTGAGGAAAACTCACTGAAGAAACCTAAAGAGGAACCAAGCTATAAAAACTGGGAATGGGTATGACACAAATATATTTAGCAATACAGTTCTGTAATTTAGCAGATTATCTTATCCAGAGCACCTTACAATTGATACAGTCCAACCAAATGTGGATGAAGAAACTTGCTCATTGACCCAACAGTGGCAGCCTGACTGAGGTGGGATTTGAACCCTGGCCTTTCTGGTCCAGTACCCAATACCTTAAGCGCTAGGCTACCAGAGTCAAATAAGGCTTTGACTGTTAAACCGATCAAGTTCTGCTCAGAGATTGGGTGGTATTGCACAGAAATTTGTAGCATAAACCCAAAAATTAGAATACCTGAGGCAAAACCGGCCTAGGGGTTAAGGTACTAGACTATAAACCAGAAGGTCTACGGCTCAAATCCCACCTTGCCATGTTGCCACTTTTGCTTGCATGAGCAATGCCCTTAACCCAAAATTGTTTGGTTTGTGAGAATGTATCATTTGTAAGGTCTGCTGGATAAGGGTGTTTACTAAATTGATGTAAATGTAAATAAAATCTGAAAGGAGAAGAAGCTTAATGAGAAACCATACTCCTCTGGGTTAGTAATTTTAGATACACACTGAGGCACATCACTAGTGATGTATCTTGAGGTCACTTTGTGTTTCGGTTCTTGATAAGACTTGGCTTGGGTCCCAGTAACAATGGCCCATGGATGCCTTCTCCTTATCCAAAGCCATCTGGACGCTCTCTCTGCAGCCTCCATTGTGAACCTTATGGCTTTCCTTTTGGCAGCTCTAATCATGCAGTATAGACCTTGCACAATGTATAAAGCCCTCTACATCCAATTTCTGGGTGCACAATGGTTAATTTTTTTTGTTCCTCTAGCACTGCTCCACCAATTCCTGATACCTTGCATGGATTCTCCCATTTGCCTCTTCCATCTGGCCCACCCAAGGAACTGTCAGCTCTGTGAGAAGCACCTGCTTTGAAGAGGCTGATGATAGTACCACATTAGGCCATGTCTGTCATGGTGTGTCATCTGGAAACGTAAGCTGCCAATCCAAGTCTACATGTAGCTCCCACTCAGATGCAGAGGAGAGTAGGCCATCTGATGGTTTTGACTGTAATTGGTGCTGTTCACAAGCCCTTTATATTCCATCTGAATATAAATAATTTTGAGATGTAGCATTTGTTAAACATGAAATGTTCAGGTCTGATTCCAAATGAACAAGTTTGAACATCCTTTTTTAATATGGGTCATCCAAATATGAAGAAAAACTAACCAATATTGTGTAGAGTTCAGTAATTTATTTAGAATTATGCATTAAGGTTATTTAATTCTAAATATACAACTGCTTATCCTGGACAGCTCTCAAGGAAGGAGGGTTTCTTGAGGCAGTTCTGGAATGCAGCCTGGACGGGATACAAGTCCACCACTCTGAGCTCAATGGGGCTTGCTGTTCCACTGCCAGGGGATCCCCTATCTGGCCAGTCTCCTTCAGAGATGACCAATTGCCTGTCTATGTCATGCCTAATCTGGCCAAAAGCACTAACCCAGACAGGAGTCTGGGTTGCCAACAGTGACTACTGGGTCATCAAAAGCAACTAGTTTTCCATGTTTTTACCCCAGTATTTCTGGTTGTAGGGGATCCAGAGTCTATAACTGATGATCACAGGGCACTGGTGTAAGTGTACCCTGGACATGTTGCCAGTCCAGTCGAAGTGTGGGATGATCCCACAAATGGCCTCACCTGACTCTTTTGTTCTCAACAGCTTTGGTCCATCTGAATATAAAGGAAACTGAGTAGCTGAATATAAAGGAAACTGAGTAATACTGAGTATTAGACATGAAATAGTTGGCTTTTGATGCAATTTGAGGTATTTGTTACACTAGTTGCATCATAGGGAAGTATCTGCTAAAGTGGGAGTAGCAGTGTGAAGTGCTGTATTTGATGAACTGATATCACTGGTGTAGCCATAAGTATCTGCCTAACTGGTGGATGCAAAAAAAAGCTGGGAAGTAGGTACTGCACTGGTGTCAGCATGGGGAACTATATGCTATACTGATGGCAGTGTAGGGATGTGTTTGCCGAAGTGGTGGCATCACTGGAAGTATTTCCTTCACTGTAGAGATAATGTGGAAGCATTCATAGAATTGATGGTAGCATGTGCAAGCATTTGTTGGACTGGTGGCAATATGGGGAAATACTTGCTAAACTAGTGGAAGCAAATTTAAGTGTTTGTGGAACAGGTGACAAATATAGAACACTCCTTGTTGAACCTGGTTTTAGCATGGATGACTCATCACTAAACAGACAGCAGCATAAAAGGAGGGCTTCACTGTTAGGTTGGCAACATGAATGTGTATCTAAACTTTTTGAAACATTGGCAAGGAAACACTAATATTTTGCTGGACCGCGTTTAGCTTTTATTATGGCAGGCATTTTCTGTTGCATCGTTTCAACAAGTTTCTGCAATGTCATAACAGTTATTTCTGTCCAGAGTTTCTGTCCACTGCCTTCTCCAGCACATCCCAAAAATTCTCAATTTGGTTCAGGTCTGGACTCTGTGGTGGCCAATCTATATGTGAAAATGATGTCTCATGCTCCCTGAAGACCTCTTTCCCAATTTGAGCCCAATTAATCCTGGCATTGTCATCATGGAATATGCCTGTGCCATCAGGGAAAAAATACGTAAATCCATTGATGGAATTACCTGGTCATTCACTATATACAAGTAGTTAGCTGACCTCATTCTTTGGGCACATAATGTTGCCAAACCTACACCTGACTTAGAACTGCCCCCATTGGTGTTGACTTTTTTTTTGGCCAAGCAATGTATATTATCATGGATGTTGATGTCAATCCAGGGAACACCAGGCACAGTGATAAGCTTGATAGAATGCCAGGCTGTCATAGGGCCATCAGATGTCACTGCCACCCTTCTGATTTATTGGTGCAGGCGCACATATTTCAAGAATATAAATACAAACCTGTACTGGAAGTAATGGTTGTATATGGATTTCCCCAAAACCAATTACCTTCTTGCTTATGGTAATTGCCTGTAGAGTTTGACTATATACATGTCTATTTGGGTTTGTCCTGTGGACTGGCTCCTCCCAGAAACATGCCAGTAGTAGAAGTAGATTGTCAATCTTACCCCCTAGGTGTGACTGAATAAGTGTGTCATGCCCTGCAACCAAGGGGTACTCTGTCCAGGGTGTAGTCCCACTGTACACAGTGTTCAGGCTGCAGATACACCTCAGCCCTCACTAAAGTAAAGTGGTTACTAAATAAGAGAAATTGTAGCTGTATTTATACAACACCCAAATAACCAAATAAGAAATCATAGGCGATTTTGGTAAGGGCAAACTTGTAATAAATAAGGAAAATCCTTGAAGTAGCAGGCCAAAAATTTTGAAACCGTTCTCATCTGAGTCTGGAGAGCAAGATTCATTCCTTAAGAGTCCTCATCAGGCTGAATATAAAATGGGATGCTTGTCAGCTCCAAATTCAAACATTTGATCATTTAGTTAAACTATTTTATCAGCCCGGCTGAAAATATTCAGCCATTCTGGGTCAGCGATCAATGCGGTCACCTCACACGTTCAGTGATTCCCAGTTCGATTCTTGGCCAAACTGTGCCTTTGTGGATTTCTCCTCATGTTCCAAAGGCTTGTTTCTAAAGTTTGTGTTTTCAGGTATCAGTGATATGCACAGGCCAGAGCCAGATTAATGAACCTCAAAGAGATTATTAAAATCTTAACCTGGTTGGGTTAGGCAGTGTTTTTTTTCCTATTTATTATCACATTCTTAACACATACCCTATAGCCTATTTGAGTTACATTTTCAAATGTGGTCTGGGTAGAAGATCGAAGGCTGATTTTTATTACTTGGAAAGATTTGGAATCGACCACGGAAGAACCAGTGTAATTTTCAAATGGCTCTGGCTCTCGTGACCCTTGTTTTCATTCAAGGGGAACTATAGACGATAAGAGAGAAATGGCATTTATAACGGATCAGAAAGAAGCAGCATTGTTTAAAATAATTTCATTATATTTTTTTTTTATTAGAACACAACAAGAGAGGCACTACCTCTATACTCTGTCTCTATCTATCCATCGTGGGATACAGATAACGTCAAGGTTTCATACCCACTTCTCTGGGAATCTGCATCAGATTATACAGATTTGAAAAGGAGCAGATGATTTAATTTGGAATAGTTCTTCCATTACGCTATAATATGCCAGTATAAACATTAATAAAAGAATAAAACAACAGTGGCAGGGTAGAGTTATACAGTCAACGTGACTATTTTTTAACTCTTCCCCTAGCGGAAAATGCTAGACGTGTCACACCACACAAATGCTTTTCTTTTCCTTTATTCATGAATATGGAACTGTTACACCAAGATGAATAATACAGAAGTATGAAAGGCATGCACAGGTTAGCTCGCATTAAGTCTTCCCAAGTGGTTCCAGCACCGGAAATCTCAAATTTTCTGCTCATGATATTAAAAAGGCAATGTACGAATTAAAATAAAAATACTGACAAAACACAAAGGATACCATGATATACAAAATGACTAAATTAGACCATGACCTTTTCTAAACATTGAATACTGAATCCTATCAAAATGGAATACTGCACTTATTTATATATGGTAATTTATAACAAGTACAAAAGATAGACCTAAATTTGGTTCATGTCTGGAACAAGACATCACAATTCATGCAAAATGAATGCACCAAAAAAAAAAAAAGAAAAGAAAAGAAAAGAAAAAAAATCCCTTTCCAGTATGAACCACCAAAATGGAGTGTTTAGATATAAATTAGAAACATGTATATTACAACATACATAAATTACTACAAGATGATTTTTCTTTGTGCATAGCATAGTAATCAATTTACACCTGTTGTTCTGCATATTCCCATTATGCAAACGCAAGTTTAATCACTTTATCAAATCGGTCTTTGAATATTGAAATGGTGGCATTTCAGCCAAACTATGACATCACAACATGGGGTAGAGAAAATAGCTAGTGAGGAGTAAAGCAAAGTAATAATGTTTGATCTTCCTTAATTTCTGAAAATATAAATACAATAACCCTTATTTTACTTCTGAAAACCAGACACAAAAAAAATAAAATAAAAGTGGTAATAAGGGCTGGAAATATCTTTAGAACATTTCTGACTATTTTAAACATGGATACCAATTATACACCGATCAGCTGTTTTGTTACAGTGTGAAACAGCTGATATCATGCATAATGACATTTGGCATCTCACCTACACCAAATCTAGGTGCTCTGTGGTTCAAAGTGCTTTAAGGTAACTAAAGAATTTCACCTTATTATCTTTATCACCAGAAGCACATTATACATTACAGAATACAGTTAAAATGGGCTAATTATTTGGGGCAGATCCAAAATAGTTTTTAAGAAATATTTGAAGAGGCTACTGAAGTAGAAGCCTACAGATTTAAGGATCTTCAACATCCAAGAATTCCTTCTTTGGTGGAGCGGCTCCACGGTACCAGGAACAGGAGTCGTCGTTCCTCTTTATGCAGGTGTAGTGACGGGTTTGGGGACCCTGCATGGTGTTTTCCACAATCCAGTCAGTCCATAGACACTCGCCAGGATCAGTGATTCCACAAGGAACAGAGGTGCAGTGCACAATCTGGGTAACCAGATTAAAAGTTACCAATCCATTATCAAATTCAAACAACTCACAATATTTCAATCCAAGCAATTGAGTTAAGGATTTTGCTTAAACTGTATCAGCTTGGCAGAGATGGGATTTGAACCCTGGACTTTCCGGTAAAGGCTAGCACAGTCTGAATAATCCCACCTCTGCCATGATGGCACTGTTGGGTCCATAAGCCACAACAGCTTGGATTGTAAAACTGCATCAATTTTACATCGTTCTGGATAAAGGTAAGACTACAGATATAATTATAAAAAAAGAAATCTGAGAACATCGGAGAAATCTCGATCCATGGTTCAAATCTGACCCTTGCCAAGCTGCCATGTTGGGTCTTTGAGTGCAAGACCACATCAACTCACTCTTAAATGACTACAAATATTTATGGCAGTCATCTTGTAAAGTAGTTAATCACACATTGATAAATTTACACAACACATTTAATAACAAACCACTTGACATGTCATGAACCCTAACAAGGATCCCAGAGCCTTTGGAAGAAAAAGATCCACATCCCTACTCTGTGGATCATATTCTTTTCGTATCCATTTTCTGCCTATTTTTTTTTTCTTGCCAAAAAGCTCTATTTTTGTCTCATCAGGAAATCTTACTCTAGCATATAATAAACTCCAGGTGCTGCCACTTGTGGTAATAAGAGAGAAAAGGCTTGTGTGCGCCATGCTTTCCAAATGGTTTATTGACATGGAATTTAATTACATATTTGGAGACGTGGTGACCTAGCAAAATGGCCTCACTAACCCTCATTCGTGGAAGCAAAACAAAACCTTGTGCCATTTGTAGGCAGGTTCATTACATCTCCAGTTCTAAACTTCATAATTATTGCCCCAACCATGGACACGTTGGAGTAAGCTTTGTTGTAATCCATTTGAACCGATAACCTCCAGCTAATATACCGGTACCTCCTACTGTTCTGACAAATCAAAGCATCAGGCTTTTCTAAAGTTTGCTTTGGGCAGTTTACCAAAGCCCAGGCTTAGTAATGACCTAGAAATGACCTCGCACCTTAACTCCAAATTTGGGCTTCCCAAACTTAAGTTTACAGGTACATCTCAATTAGAATATCATGAACAAGTTCAAAATTGTGTGTCACTCATTTCAGAAAGTGAAACCCATACATTATATAGATTCATCACACACAGCAAAACATTAAGTCTTCATTTCTTGAAACAATGATGATTGTGGCTTACAAGTAATGAAAACCCAAAATTCAGTGTCTCAGAAAATAAGAATATGACAAGATTAAAAAAAGTACATTTACGGCACTTAACAGATGACCTTATCCAGAGTGACTTACAATTTATATATTCTTATAATCCAAGCAATTGTATGTTAAGGGTCTTGCTCAAGGACCCAACAGTGGCAGCTTGGCAGAGGTGGGACTTGAAGCCTGGACCTTCTGCTCCATAGTCCAACACCTTAATCACTAGGCCACCACATATTTTATACAGAAAAGTCAAAATTAATCATCAAATACACAATCTTCAAAATTTCAAGAAATCAAGGCTTGAAATGTTTCACTCTATAACGAAGCTATATATGGGTTTCACTTTCTGCAATGAGTGACAATTAACTTTTTCATGATATTCTAGTTTTTTTGAGAAGAACATGTACTCCCTTAAAAAACTTCATGCACAGCACAATCTATTGCCATACACACTTTACACCATTATACTGTACAGCATGATGCACAAGTTTTAGGTCACCATTAGATTTGTGGTTTTAACAATGGTATCATGATCATACATATTGATGACTGGTTCAGATGATTTCAAACTTTGATTTGTCAATCCATGATACTCTTCTACTGATATTCATTTTACCCTGTTCCCTTTCAAAAAAGTGATTTCTTGGCTGCTACCCTTCCACAAGAATTCCTGATCAGGCTTCTTTGGAATGTAGAAGGGTCAGCTTGACATCCTGATGAAGCTGCTATTGCTAAAGTGCAAGGGGACACTAAATACTAACCATTGTAGCCTGTTTTTCTGATTTTTTTAACATTGCATACAAAATGTCCTGTATTTTCTGGTTGTATTCTAATAGAGACTGAGAAATTATATGGTCATTATATTAAATCAAATGGTACATCTAATGTAATGGTGGCTCAACAGTGCACAGTACAGGATGTGCATCACTGGGTTGCATCAATGCCGTGTGTCACAAACTAAACCTTTACATCCTCCATTTTAGAAACCACAACAACCTTTGCTTAGTTTGTGCTATAATACATACCTTGCACCCACAGCCCATCTCGTAGCGAGAGTCCAAGCCTTTTCTCTGAGCAGGGGTCAATTCCTCCCACAATTTAATAAAGTCACACAGAGTCACGTGCATTGTGCCATCAGACTCCAATTTTCCTAGAAGGGTGAAGAGATGAAATAACTGTTCTAAACAGCAGTCAAAGCAGGACAGAGCAATCTATCTAATCACTGTGCAGCTGCAGTACCTGCGATCAGGTATTCCTTTTTGTTACTGTCATCAAGTTTGACACCACACACGGCTGACGAAGGGCCGGTGAAGATGGCGTCAATCTCACTGTTTGGACCCTTGAACATCTAACAGATGAAATGAAGGGAAGAAAATGTAAGTCAGAGCTCAACCTACATGTCACTTACAGAACAAGGACATCAATGATTAATCACAACAATATTGTACATTTTATTATGAATTACTGGCTGTTAATAATCCAATAAGACAAACCTATGGATGAGTCTGCTCAAAAAGGATTCTTTAAACTTGTAACCACATTAAATGTGCAGTAAGATTTTTTTTTCCATAGTGCAGCCTTTTCATCAACTCAAACAGTGCTCATCCTGGTCAGGATGGCATAGAGGTCTGCAGCATCACCTTGAAATCAACAAGCACAGAAAGAAGCACACTTTGGAGGAGTCCATCGCAAGGCTAGCTTTTGCAGTGTCAGGGACGATCCCCTTCTGGCCTCTTCTCTTGTTGCTGTGCCACCAGAGCATATTAGGCTATAGATTCTTAAACATAGCCTTTGAATACAGTTTTGCGCACACTGTCAGCATTATTTAAGCCAGCTGGCAGCCACTTGGCATTTTCTCTGATGCAGTTTAGTTATATACTTGTACAGAAATTAACTATCTGCTTTGGAAAACCTATACCAGCATAAGCCTTTAGAATTAGGAAAACTCAATGAACTGCACCAACTTTGACTAAAATGCGGATGCCTTTTACTAGCCTTTCAGCGTTGTGAAATTGAGCGAGATAAATTACTGTCTTTAAGCAACCACATGACACTAACACTACTGACTAAAAGTTTAACACAATCTACAATAGTTTTCTGGTGAATGAATAAAGGTTCTAAAAATGCTACCTAAACAAGGATTGGCTTATAACACTAGAACTTTACTAGTGTAACCTCCTTGTATGTGGCTCAGAGCAATTTTAATTACTATGGGATTGAATATGAGAGCATGTTAGAGCGCTACAGACCCTTCCATCTAATTATATTATTGAAAAAGTTCCTAGATAGGAACTACTTAGTTTATTCACAAACTTAAAAAGGTATACACTCACTTAATCACCATTATACCTCATTGTTTACATTTATTTATCAGTTCCACACTCAGCATATACAAGTCACCCCATAGTTCTGCAATTACCCTTTATGTTACGTTCACACATACACGGTTGCAGCCAAGTTAACCGAGATAAGCCTTTTCCGGCTTCACCTGCAAAAATCCTGGTTGAGGTGGAGTCAAGGTCAACCCTTTTAAATGCACGGTTATACGGTTTTTCCTGAAATTAACCGGGCCGGAAGGGAAACGGATAAAGCAGTTCATTTTCAGTAAAGCTGACGGTCAAGGTGGTATTAAGGTATATAAAAGTGTAACAGTACAGATGTGGAGGTAAACCATACGTATAAGGGTAGCATTTAGGAAGGTCAGGAAAATATGCAAATTTAGCTCCGCCCCCAGGACATCACTGTGCAGAAATAATGCAAT
>JAVSBU010000063.1:2898559-2911399 GCA_033118015.1 Loricariichthys derbyi | reverse complement strand
AATTTGAGCAACAGTGGCAAGGAAAAACTCCCTAACTTTAATAGGAAGAAACCTTGGGAGGACCAAGACTCCAAAAGACAAAGAAATCAGTCCTTAAATTTATTCTGGAATTGAATTGTGGTAACTTTACCTGCTAAAATGGTTAGTGAGCATACGTAATAGGAAACTGTAGCAACTAAGTTGGCTCTGCTTTCTCTGCGTGCAGTTGACAAGACTGACTATATGGTGGGAAGTTATGGACCTCGACCGACTGAGTATGAGTTTCTCACCCCTATGGAAGAAGCGCCCAAAGGCCTGCTGGCCCGTGGCACCTACAACATAAAATCCAAGTTCACTGACGACGACAAGCATGACCACCTGTCTTGGGAGTGGAACCTCAACATCAAAAAGGAATGGAAAGACTAAGGCACTCCCAAAGCTCAGCAGCTTTCCTCTCCATGTCACATCCCTCTCTTTCCTCTGTTCCCACCTCTGATTAATCGATATCATCACAGATTAACTGGTTTATCGCAGATTCTCTCACTCCGTCCACCTTCCAGTTTGTCTTTGCCACCCCCACTTCCTTTTTCCTCCCTTTTCCATAAGTATTGAGGATTTTCATGAAAAATGTGTATGTGGAAAATCAAACAAATCGTGCACAATCCAAATTTTGGGGGTTTTGTTTGTATATAAAAGAAAAAAGAGAGGGGTAAAAAAACATGAATGCTTCTGACATAGCTGTTTGTAATCTTCACACCCCGCTGTGCTCCTCGTGTGTCCTTTACCCCAAACCCTCGCTGTGTCCCATGTGCTGTTCTTCTCACATTCCTTTTTTTTTTTACTCATTTTAATGACCATGATTTGCCTTGATGGGAGTAATGGGAAATGGTGCCGATTTAAAAGGTTTTGCCACTGGCATTCCCCCAGAGCTCGCAGTGTTTCCTAAAACAGGCGCGCCTTCAGCTTTTGAGATGATCTTTCCACGCAGTGGTTAGTACGACTAAAGTCTACAACTTTGTCGGTGCGTGCGGGTTTGGAGATGTAGTGTATTAAGGATGTAGCCTGACCTCGCGTTCACTAGAGGACTTCCACCGGTCGGCCTCCCAGTTAGTGGCGTTCGGTTTGTTGACTTTTGTTCCGCCATGTGGCCTTAAGAAATTTCTTCCAGTAGCAAGATGTTGAGGAGCCTATTACATTTTTGAAGTGCACCCATTTTAAATCATTTCACATGCCCCCAACCCCCAGAGCTCGCTTTTCTGTTGCCGTCTGTAGGGAAGGATCGTTTGATGTGGTGCCTCAGCTGCTCAGCTTGTTTCAGGGTTGATCGAATCATGAAGGGTAGCAGGAGTAGAAATAAGCTGAGAGTATGACTTCTGTCAGTCCGTGCCCTCGCCCTCCTCTTGCTTGATTTAATTCTAGTTTTCAGAATGTCCAGAAGGCAGGTGCTTAGTCATGTGCCCTTCTCATTGCAGTCTGCTTGGATATTTCTCTGAGCAGAAAGGGCTTTCACTCGCAGACCTTAAGCCAGAAACATCACTGGTTGTGCCTCCATTATACAGAGTCACACGCTGCTATACGAAGACCTCTGAAACCTACAAACAAGTTTGAAATCTGAGGTCTTTTCAGCGAGAGCAGTCGTTCTTCTAAGTCATCCAGACAAGGTTTCACCTCAAGGTTTAAACTCAGACCTGCCTTGGTGTTGTACACACTCCTTTTTTCATCCTGACATCGTTGCCTGTAATGTTGCATGAAGATTTTTAGCACTTGCTTCTTCTTCTCTTTGCTCAGCCTCTGTACTTTCTATCATTCTATCACTGTGGAAGGAGATTACTGTGTCATCTGTGTCAATATTAAAGTGTTCAGAATGGAATTTGTTTCTGTTTTATTCTTTGGTGCACTTATAATTTATTTCACTCTTCCAGATTGTTCTCATCCATCCATACTTTCATCCACTCTCAATAATAAATATGTAAATCCTCTAAAGCAGTGTGTGTTTAATGTTGCAAAGATTCTGGCTGTTTCATGTTACATTGTAAAGCCTATTTCTGCTACTTCAATCAAATCCAGCACCTAATTTTTTCCATCATTGAGTGAATTGCTATGTCATTATTTTGAGATATTAAGTCGTTTTATAATAGCAAGTCATATTAAGATGCAAAGTAATTATTTAAAGATACTTATCGGAATTTTTTAACCCTTTAATATCCTGCGTAACATTTTGGTAAAGCACTTTTTGGGTCACTATTAATTATTTATTAAATAAATATTAAATAAAATAATTTTCCATTGCTTTTTTTTCTTGGTGAGAACAATAAATGGTTAAAAAAATAATGATTTAATGAAATTATTATAAAAATGTAAAAAAATCCATTTATATATTTTTTTCTTGGCGAGGACAATAAAGGGTTAATGATTGTTATTTAAGGTATTGTAGAGAATTCAGCTCCTCTGGTAAATATTAAAAATCATAAGGATCTCAAAATAGTGACATAGCATCTCTTTTGAGTCTTGAATCTTGAAAGTAGACTTAGCATCTCAAAATTGGAAGTTATGTTACTATTTTGAGATACTAAGTCTATCTATTTTATTATTTGTTTTTTTTTTAAAATGTATTTATTTTTCTAGCCGGGAACCGAACACCATTGAAAAGAGCATCTCAAAATAATGACTATTATTCTTATTGCTATAATAAGTGTCTCAAAGAAATGGCAGAAATTTTTATTTTTATTTTAAGGGGTGGAAATGGGCTTCCATCATATTGTGGTATATTTTAAATTAATTTATTTGTTTTTGATTGGACATACGAGGCTTTTATATAGATTTGTGGCTTATTCTATTGTCAGAAGTACATAAATATTTTAATATTCTATATAATAAAGGCTTTACATTACCCCAAAGAAGTAAACAACATGCACTGCCTGGGCAAAAAAAAAAAAAAACGATCACATTAATATTTTGTTGGACCACCTTTAGCTTGGATTACGGCAGACATTCGCTGTGGCATCGTTTCCACAAGCTTCTGCAATGTCACAACATTTATTTCTGTCTAGAGTTGCATTAATTTTTCCCCTTGTATGGATGACATTTGGAGATGGGAGATTTGGAACCACTGCCTACTCCAGCATGTCCCAAAGATTCTCAAGTTCAGGTCTGGACTCTGTGGTGGCCAATCCATGTGTGAAAATGTCTCATGGTCCCTGAACCACTCTTTCACAGTTTGAGTAAATGAATCCTGGAATTGTAATGTTGGAATATGCCTGTGCCATCAGGGCAGAAAAATTCCATTGATGGAATAATCTAGTCATTCAGTATATTCAGGTATCAGCTGATCTCATTCTGTGGGCACACAATGTTGCTGAACCTGACCAACTGCAGCAACCCCAGATCATAGCACTGCTCCCATAGACAGTGACTTTTATTTTTGTCCAGGCAGTGTATGAAGTAAGCAGCATGCACGAAACCATTGCAGAATGTAAACTTTTTTTTTTAAATTGTTAGCTAGTGTTTTTAAATAGAACTTGGAGATATGTCCAGGTTGGGCTAAGTTGATAGTTTTAGCAGCAGTGGCTCTCTTGGTCTGCATCAGATTTTTTTAAACAAATTGCAGGGACAACTTGCAGGCACAAGTTGTTCTTTTGCTCTCCAGTCTCACTTTTTTATCCCCATTCTTGGTTTTCTATTTTTAAATCTACCAGTGCAGTGGAGCTTCTCCTTGCTGTTAAGATCATTATACTACCTGGCTAACCAGCGAGCTGTAACCACTATGGCATTTGGTGATGGACTGTGGTGGTCTAAGGGTTAAAGTGTTGAACTATGGACCACAAAGTCCAGGGTTCAAATCCCAAGCTGCCACTGTTGAGCCCGTAAACAAGGCCCTTAACCCACAATTGCTTGGATTGTAAAACTATAAATTGTAAGTCACTCTGGATAACGGCGTCTGCTAAATGCCGTAAATGCAAATGATATGTAAAGCCTATTGCTGCATTACAGCTGTGTTATGTTATGGTGTCCTATGAAAAAAAAATTATACCATAGAGGAAATGAGCCCTGGTATTCTGCCCAATACTTACAAGGTATGAGATGGGAAGAAATTAGGAGTTACATCCCTTTGCTTTAATGTTGCCTTCTCATTTTCTGTCCTCTAATTATTTTGTCACCACCCTTCAATGATGTAACGAAATTTAACAAAGATGGAGGAATCACTGCTGAATTCTCACATGCTTAGATCTTTAATTTAGCCTATTCAGAATTGAAGCATTTTGAATAACTGGCGATTAATTGTCGTCATCAACGTAGGGATGTGTAACATAAAGGTTTTCAAAGCCTTTCTTTGCATTATCACCATTCGACCATATGAAGCTTTCAAACTTATTACTGTTGTCTGAAATTGTGCCTTAAATACTATTCCCTATAATCTATGTACGATACAGAGCACAACCGGCATAGAGGAAATGGTTTGTGATGATTGCAAACAATTTAGAACACTTCTTTACATATTTTGCTCATTTCTTAGCGGCAGCGTAAACACACCACTACGTGTTAACATAACTCCCAGAACTGGAGTTAACCTTAGCTAGCTTAAGTTAGCTTAGATGCTCTAGTAAAAATGTGTTGAAAGCGTATGGTTCTTGTAATCACTGTTGGTGGTTTACCGAATTAGTAAAATGTAAAAAATATATCCAGCTCTGCCTGGTGGTAAGCCAGCTACACTATTATCACCAAAATTATTCACTCATCTGCCTGCACAAGAACTTTACTGACATCCCATTCTTAATCCATAGGGTATTATATGATGTTGGCCCACCCTTTGCAGCTGTAAAAGCTTCTATGCTTCTGAGAAGATTTCCATAAGCTTTTGGGAATTTTTCACCATTCTTCTAGAGGTTTTGTGAGGTGAGTTTCTGGGTAAGAAGGTCTGGCTCATTCTCTACTTTAATTCATCCTAAAGGTGTTATATGGTGTTGAGATCAGGATGGTGGGTGGAGATTTTTGGTTGGTGGACTATTTATCACTTCAGTATCACTGCTGTCTGAGCCACTCATACCAGCACAACACAGACTAATAAACCACCACACCAGTGTCACTACAGTGCTGAGAATGTTCCACCACCCAAATACAATCCATGTACATGTAAAATATAACTCTTGAAGGAAATATTTCAGGTTTAATTTGGGTTTTCTCTTTAGGCAGTTATCTTCATAAATTTCATTGGGCTGGTACCAATGGTTCCAGCAATTCATCACTGAAAATAATTTCCATTCAGTCACCCACAGTCCATGATTGCTTTTCTTTATCCCACTGTAACCTTGTTCTTTTCTGTTTAGGTGTTAATGATTGCTTTTATTTAGCTTTTTTGTATGCAAATCCCAATTTTTATCACAGTTCGTCACAAACATTGAGTCCACTCTCCGCCCACTTGCTTCTCATTTGTTTTGTAGTGCATTTTCTTTTAACCCATTGCTTTGTGTTCTATCTTCATGTTTGATGTCTTCATTAGCCTAACAATATGATATCATTTTACAACCTTGCCATTTTGTACTTTGGTCCAAATTTGAAACAGCTGCCTGGGAACAACCAACATATTTTGGAACATTCTGAGATGATTTACCTTCTTGAAGAAATGTTATCTTCTCCGTTATTCACTTGCGTTGGATTGCCATGATTCATGTATTCTAGATGTGAGCTTTCTTTTTAAACTGAAGAATAATTAGCAAATTTAATCTGCTGCAGGTATTTGTTTTAGAACTGCAAATTAGTGATTCCATATTTTTTTCCTGTACTTGATTAAAAAAAAAAGAAGAAGCACTTGTAACTGATAACAATTTTCTGTTTTTATTATTTCTTAATGCCAGCAGGCTAGAATTCTGAAAAATAATAGTTGGTGAAATATTTTTTCTACAAAGTTAAACAATTGAAAGAACATCCTCCAAGAGTGGTAATTCCATAAGTTTTGTCAGGGTTTGTATTAGCCACTCTGGGGGTGGATGGGATCTAACGAAGTATGTAGAGAAACAGGTCCTCCTCTATCCCTTTTCCCACATTCATTCCATTGTCGTATTCTAGTCAGGGTAAAGCTGGTGCCTAGCCGTTGACACAGGGCACCAATCCATGATGGGGCACATCCATTCAAAGACTAAATAACCTAACGTGCGTCTCTATGGACTGTGGGAGGAAACACAGGGGTAGGACATACAGACTCCACACTGGAGCCCGAGGTGGGTATTGAACCAGGGATCTCAGAGCTGCGGTAGCAGTGTTAACCACTGCATCTGCATGCCATCCCCTTCTCCCACATTCATGTCCTTCCTAAAGATTTAATCAATGCAAAATCTGCTTCTTGTTGTCTATTCTGTCAATTTGGACTGTGTATGGAGTCATGTTTGCATGTTGGATTTTTTCAGTAACACCTTATGGGTGGCAAGCTTATAACAATACTAGTCAAATACACTTGAACTGGGGAAATAGAGAGAGACCAATAATCCTAATCCTTAGAACTTGGATGGAAATCAGAGTATACCCACGTGGACATGGGGAGGACTCGATTGGAGCAAACCACGCTAACCATTTAGGCCGCCCAAATACAGTCATGATGTGATCCTTTCAAAAGCTGTTGAGCAGAGTAGCTCTTTCCTAAACAACGTGGCAACCACACTAATACCCCCGCCCACCCCCCCACGTATCTGTGCATAAATTTATCCCCCTATGTTCTTGACGAATTTCACTGAAAATTCCAATTTGGGTTAAAAAATTGTCATCTTTGCTGTATTCTAAAATTACCAAGAGTATCATGCACACGTTCCCTTGTTGCCTTCTTCCAACAAACCCTTTCTGTAATAATGTCTATCCATTTTAACGCTGAACTTTTTAGTGATGCCGTTTTTAATAATAATAATCGGATAATCATCAGACCAAGTGAAAGACTTACCTACATTCTAAATTTTACACTGCCTCACAAAAAAAAAGTCATCACCACTTGTGGGAACAGGGCTAGGTCAGGCTTCGGTTCAGCAACGTTATGTGCCCAAAGAATGAGGACGGCTGATCCCTGAATATACTGAACAACCAGGTTATTCCAGCAATAGATTTTTTCCTCCCTGATAACACAGGCATATTCCAAGATGACAATGATACGATTCATCAGGTTCAAATTGTGAAACCGTGGTTCAGGGAGCATGAGACATTTTTACACAATGGATTGGCCACCTCAGAGTCCAGACCTGAACCCCAATGAGAATCTTTGGGATCTGTTGGAGAAGGCAGTGGTCCATGTCTCTCATCATCAATACAAGATCTTGAGGAAAAATGAATGCAGCTCTGGCCAGAAATAAATGCTGTGACATTGCAACAAGCTTGTGGAAACAACGTCACAGTGAACGTGTACCGTAATCAAAGTTAAAGGTGGTCCAATTAAATAGTAGGGTTTTTTTTTTTTTTTGGCCAGCAGTATTCTATAACATGTGATGCAAACACATTCAGACTCTACACACTAAAAAAAATGCTGCATGATACTGGTTCTTATACAAGCAGCCAATAAAATTAAAATCTTGCAAGCTATATCATTCTGGTAACTTTGATCCTTTGATAGTGCTCTGTGAGTGAAGTCACAAATGTTGCGATATAGCAAACAAGATTATGAAAATAACGTTTTATACTTAAGTAATAAATGCACCTTGTTCAAGCTCACATTGTCCACTCGTATGGCTCTGTAGCACAGGAAAAGGCAAATAACCGTAATTAATAAAGGTAACACTTTTAAACGACGAAGAGGAAGGCCAAAGAGAAGATATATGGATGCAGTTAGAGAGGACATGGAAGTAGTTGGTGTGAGGACAGAGGATGCAGAGGACAGAGTGAGATGGAGGAGGATGACTCGATGTGGCGACCCCTGAAAAGGGAAAAGCCCAAAGAAGAAGGGTTTTAATCTCAGACAGCCCTAAAGAAATGTACTCAACCAACAAATAATTTGTCACCTTGCATGTTTAGGGTGGTAGTAACATCAGGGTCCTGCAAGGATGATTGGGCTACAAATATCTGTGGTGTGTGTGATGGAATTCCTAGATTGAGAAGAGGTGGTACAGTGATTACATTTGGGCGATCCAAAGAACATTGTGTGAAGGAAGTAGTTGAATTTGCAGGTGTATCCAAGAGTAGGTCTTATGGGTGTAGGTGAAAGTATTATGCTTCAAGCTGTTTCATGGCTTGTGAATAAAAATTGCTTCTAAAAGTCAACGCAGGCCATGCGTTGACTTCGCAAAGCAATTCTCATCTGGAAGCGAAGTGATATTATTACAAGTTGTGAAGCAAGTGAATATTGCCTGGCTGAATATGAAAGAGGATAGCAGTGGATCGAAAGTATATTTATTGGGCTGCTTTAGTTCAGTTTTAGCTTATAAGTTTCAAAATACAATATCGTTGGAAAAGCTTAAGGTATATGTAGGCTGTAAAGAGCAGCATACGTAGATGCTAGGACCTTAGGAATCCTCAAAGTGTTAGCCATCTTTTAATATAAGCATCATTCTCATATGTTCCAGTTTAAGCAAACAGTGAGTAACAATTGGAAATTTCAGTTAACTTGCCTCATGCACAACCAGCCGAATACAGACCCTCAAACAATAGCTACGCTGGTAATGCTTATCCTCATCTAAAGTGCAGCAACGCTACAAGTGAGACCCGTTCTTCTACTCTACCTTTTAGCTATGTGTTGGCATTTAGACGCCACCTTACTGATTCATCAGTTAAGACTGCGGTCGTAACTGAGCTCGAATCAAGAGTCACTTCCCACTTTTCTTCCCTTTGGAAGAGTTGATGTCACTCTTGGTCTTCTGCAGGCGTGAGAAGATCTCTTTGAACAGGGCCTTGTACTCGGGTGTGTTCTGGCTCAGCCGTTTGTCCACAGCCTCCACCTGCCGGCTGATGCCCTCCATGGCCTCGGGTGTTGAGGGTGGCTGCGGCGGTGTGCTCGGCTGGGCCGAGGACTCAGCTGCTCTGCATTCCTTCATTGACGGGTCTCTGGAGACCGGACGGGAGGTCTGCACCTCAGCATTGCACATGCTCTCTTCGTGACGCCGGCACTTTCCCAGCAGCTCCTCGTACCTCTCAAGCAGTGCGTGGTACTGCTCGTCAACCTCGCGCAGGATGGACATGCCGCGTTTGCGCACGCCATTGGCGTGCAGAGCGTAGCTGCCCTTGCGCCGCCCGGAGGCGTCTACAGCCGAGATGACATCCAGTGCCGTGTCACTGCAGCTCTTGCGCACCGGAGGCTCACCTCCGTTGTCTTGTGCCACGCCCCTGACCTCTTCCACCGTGTCGGTCTCCGGGGAGCTGTTGAGCAGTGTCTGCTCCAGGCCATCCTCGGCAGCAAGGAGACAGGCACGAGACTTGCGCAGCTGCTGTAGCTCCTGCAACTCTGCCTCCAGCTCATGAACTCGCTCTTGGCAGCCCTCGGCACCCAGGAGCTGCTGTTCCAGCCGCTCGAACTCTTGCAGCACGGCGGCGCACTCGCGCTCAGCGTTTTCACGCCGCCCACGCTCAGCTGACACTGCTGCACGAAGGGATGCGACCAGTGCGCGCAAATGCTCGTTCTCCTCGTCTACTGGCCGACGCTCCTCCAGGTCATCACTACCAGGGTCAGACACCATGAATCCATCCTCGTACCTGACAACAGCAGATTCAGTACTGCAACTTAAGATGAAATTGTAAGCAATAAGTAATACTGGTCCTCACACTATGCTATGGACATTTTTGGTTGGTAGACTATTTGATGCAGCGATGTTTAAAACTGACCAAAACATTGACTGAAACTGTTTGATGGTCCAGAAATAACAATTGAGCTTTCTGCTATCACACATTTAAGGTGGATTTCACCGTAATCTGAAGGATGACTACACTGAAAAGAACCTGATTTCCACTATTTAGTATGGTAGAGAATCTATGATGGGCCGTCTCTGGATCCTCCAGCAGGACAATGATGGAAAACAAGTCCAGATCAACACAAATGGTTTACTGAGCACAAAATCAAGCTTCTGCCTTGGCCATCTCATTCCTCAGATCTAAACCCAACAGGAATTCTGTGTTCTTAACTAAAGAGGAGAGAACACTGGCTGTAGCCCATACAGTTTTAGATGCCTATTTTAGTGTTTTGTCTGGTCTTCTATATAGATCCACAACAGTCCACAGGATTAGAGTTTGGTGATTTTCTAGACCAATGTTCCTGCAATCTGGTATCTTCTTATGTCCTTTTACAATAGTAAATGTGATAACATGCATTGTCCAAATTTCCAATCCAAATTTTAGACAGCACTATAATTGGTCTGTTCTATCCAAGTTATGCAGCATAAATTAAGCTAACTATTATTTACGATGAGATGAGGTGATACCTGGGGGCGGTGCAGAGTTCCTTAAGGCAGGGGAACGAATGCACAGTCTTTCGTCTCTCTTTCTTCTCTCGTCGAACCCTGAGCTCTTCAAGGGTGCGCAGTTCCTCCACGCGAGCGGTCAACGTGTCCACCTGACCCTGCAGCATGTCCATGGTACACGTCAACCTGTAAAATTAAATTAAGGACTTTCTAATTAGTTGAACTGGGTTAGGCCAGACTTTTTATATTACTTGTTTGGCGGATCTGCCGATGTGAGTTTTCCACGTTTTCGAAAAAAAAAAAAAAATTGGAAAAATCGGCTTCCTATATTAGGAAATTTAAACTCATGCCATCGCGACTGACGCATGCGTAGAATGTACCAAAATCTGTTGTCACAAACGCACGTGCAGACGAAGCAAATCAGAGAGTAGCGGTCATGAGAGAGAGCGCGGTAGAGAGAGGTCAACTTAGGGACTTTGTCGCTATATTTAGCGACTTTTCAGACCGTCTAGCGACTTTACTTTTTAAAAAGTGACTAGCGACAAATCTAGCGACTTTTTGTGGTCTTATTGGAGACGTTTAGAGACACTGAGACGAACTGCACATGCTCAAAGCCGCCACATCTCAATCATTGACGTTTTGATGAATGCCAACAGACATTGTACGCCACCAGAAAAGTGAGGAAACTCATCTCTCACATTTGCTGTAGCTTTAGCGGTCATTTATTTGTTTTTTTTGCTTTGATATTGTTCTGAATGTATGATACGGTGTCCTGCTTGGATGCTGGGGGGATTTGATGCAATGTTTTTAGCCATATAGTGCACACTGGTTTGGCTCCTGATGTTCGCTAATTGAAAATTTAAAAAATTAATTCTAAAGTGAAATTTTATTTTTAATTTTATTGCCGCCGCCGTATTCAGGTTTTCATCACAGAAATCCACCAAACAAGAAATAAAAAAAGTCTGGCCTTAAGGCGGTCCAACTAAATATAATTTTTGGCCAGGCAGTGTATTCAAGTCACTGCAGAGCCTGGGTCATCTTATTCGAGCATGAAAACTAAACTATAAAACTTTTTAAATAAACAGTTTGTGCAGGAGTGGCCATTCTTTAGTATAACTGCATATATGGAAGAATATCTCACCTAGCTATAATAGAATTCCATATTTGGTTTTCTTCATTTTCCTCTCCTGGGTACGTGATCTTATGTAGAGGTTTTACTGTGGATATGTCTCGCTCTTCCTCTTATTCATAGCTTGGTGTTGTCACCATCTCATATGACTCATGCTTGGTTGTTAAGAAAAGCATGGTGCTGAAACTTTCTCCTGCTCTCTATATGAGACTTATAAACACCCTTCTTGGCTTCTACTTAGCATGGCATTAGGTTGCTTGTTGAGCCAGCGAGTGTTCGTATGACTACAGACAGTAATGTGCTCTGAGTGGGTAGTATTTTATCAAAGGCGACTTTTTCAGTTCCTTTTGAATGGATTATGGATATACTGACCTAGTAGGTGACAGTCAAGAAGAGAACAATTTGGATAAAAATATCACAATGACAAATTCCTCCGAGGCTTTTTGGAATGACAGTGTCTCTCCATTGTTGTTGCTCATCTTGCTGTGATTTTTACCTCTCTGTCATTCTTTCTCTCTGTCTGTCATATTTCCATGATGCAGACACTATTTTCTAACAACACAGTAGAACAAAAGTTCAACGGCAGTATATTTTGAGATATACTTATTTTACCAAGCATGAAGCCAAACATGGTGACACAATTACAATAAATAGAATAAAGTGGCAATAAAATTACCAGAAGGAAAGAGAAACAAAGACTCTCAAAATATTTTCCAAAGGATATTGAGTTAATCTGATTAGTTGGTTCAGAAATTCACTAGTACTCTAGTTGTAATTACAAGTGACAGTGTTATACTAAGTTCATTTATTTTATCAGTTGTTCTCATGCTCCAGTTGGGTTTGCAGATCGGTGGTGCTTCACTGGCAGCACAGGGTGGAAGGAGGGATCAACCCTAAACAGGATTCAGTCCATTGCAGGGCATATGCACACAAAAAAATCTCACACTGGAATACTTTAGAAACACAAATTCTCTAACATCTTTGGAATTTTGGATGGAAAACTGATTACCTGGAGAAAATATATCCAGACAGGGGTAGAACATACATACACCACACGAAGGAAAAATGATAGTGGAAATCTCTGGAGTAGTAAGGAAACAGTGCTAACCTATGAGTCACTGTCACTTTTCCTAAAACATTTTTCTACTACGGATTTCTGGTCAACTACAATTGGGCTGAAAGTTTTGAGCAAACTATTTTATTTATTGTACTAGTGTATTATATTTGATAGTTTTATACTGTCTGTTTTTATATTTATATACAGGGTTCAACATTAACTTTTTCCCCAACTTGCCTGGTCGGGCAAGTGATCAGAAAGTTTACTGTCCCGTACCAAATTTCTACTGTCCCAAAAAATATTTGGATTTTAAAATGTTA
>JAVSBU010000063.1:2815265-2825323 GCA_033118015.1 Loricariichthys derbyi | reverse complement strand
TCTCAGTCTGTCCTCTCTAACTTTATCTCCTAGTTGTTTAACCTGTGTTGTACCTCTGATGATCTCATTTCTAACTTCCATCCTTGTCACTCCCAAGGAGAACCTCAACATCTTTAGCTCTTTAACATGCATCATGGATATCGTTTCAGCTAAAAAAAGAAAATAGCTGCTGGGCAACAATTTGTTGGATGTATAGATGGCGATATCTATTATTCAGTTTCTTTTAGAGAGCTTCAAAAACAGATAGCTAAAAAAAAACTTACGTATTTTGTTAGGGATGCACCGAGATCTACTGTAGTCCTCTTATAAACGTCTGTCTCATTTCGTTTCTTCATCTGTGTCTCCGCCCAGACTGTGACTCCCACTGCAAGGCTTCAAAGGGCAAAATGAAGGTCACCATGAAGAAGTACTGCAAGAAGGATTTTGGTGAGTTAGTCTCACTCCACACACATGTGTGTTTTTGTCACACATTACTAAAGCAAATCCTAGCATTATTTAGGATTTATAGATTATCTTACGGCGTCTTATCTAGTTGGGAAAACAAATCCGTAATCCATTTCAATGTCTGTAACCAAGCAAGCATACATCTGTTACCCTTGTTTCACATAAAGCTGTGGAACATGCAAACATGTCGCTCCCATGATGCCTTTATCTGTTTAAACTCCGCAACCACAATAACCACTTTGTTTCTTCACACCAGCCGTCAAGGCGGCATGGATGCACTGTGGAACTGCTGACATGAAGAGTACTTTTCTTTTGAGTTACGTTGTCTGCACTTGGCAGTCATCCTTTTAGGGGTAACCATAAGCCTCGTGATCACGGAGCGTCTATCATACTGATGAATGCAATGCATTAATAGAGTGCCATTGTAACCCATTGTAATTGTAATCATCAATTATGTCAAATGTGATTGTGAGCAGTGTCAAAGTTTATTTAAACTTTTATTCAGAAGTTTCCTTTTGAACCTGGCTCCTCTTAACATTTCTTCTTAATATCTTCTTATGTCCTATGGATTGGATTAGTTTACCGGGGGGATATCTGTGATTAAAATTTTGCTTGTCTCGTATTTAAGACTCTTTAAACTCTTACATCTGGACAGTGATATAATTACAGCAGAATGAGCTTCTGCTAGGTTGTATTATCTATGAACACCAACGATTGGGATGGAAAACGTAAAATTACCCACCTATTTGTAGATTAGGAAGGTCTCTGAGGGAAGCTTAGTAGCAGTAGTCGCATAGGGATCAACAGTGACTCCCACTGATCAATCAAGGCATCAACATGGCTGATGGATAGAAACAGGGGAATAGCATGTTCCTCCATGCAGACTCATTCACCCAATAGTCAATCTCCCAGATTGATGGCTACAAGTTGTGTGAAGGCACTTGCTGGCCTTCTTCTAGCCATTCTTTCTTGGTGAAGGGTTTGTGCATACGACAGCTGCAGTCCAGAGACTGGGGAATTAGGCATGACCTATTGGGAGCTAATAGGAGAAGGGGAAAATACTTTCACAGAGGGATAAAAAGCCATTCAATAAGTCATACAGAGATGACAGCTGGGCAAAAAATTGGCCGCAATCAATTAAAAACAAATGGTTTTATACAGTACAGTGCTCATGTAAAAATCGCAACCATTCTTTTCCTCTCCATACGCTGCTCTCGCTCCCCTATAGTGCTGATGGTTTATTCATGGGCTCCGGGTTTAAGTTATAGCATCAAAGCTTATGGCCCAGCACGGTTCTACCACTGCACTGAAACCGTCTCCAAACCTGCAGAGGACAAAGGGGACAGCTGGTTCCTGTTGGAATGCCAGACTTATGGAGAGTCCTTGACACTCGTATACATACTGATAGAGGTTAAAGGATTTATAAGTGCATAAAAACACCATCACTTCAGGCGAAAAATATTTCAGACCAACTCTGCAGGCACAAATGTGATGTAGCTTTAAGGCCACTCTTCAAAGAGCAAGAGAAAACCACCCAATTCATTTAGGAAGACTAAACAGGGGGTTCTGATTTCTACTGCTTTTATTTCATTGCTTCATTACAGAGTATAAAGACGTATAAAGGTACGATGTTATAGCATTTGCTTAGACTTGGAAACTTAGGTCTGGGGTGGCCAATTGGGAGTTTTTTATATCAGTGTTGCCTGAATAACTATGCAAACTGCGATTTCAAACATTTAAATTTAAGTTATGCAATGTACTTGTGTAGGCTATGTAGACGTAACATATACTAACAACCGTAATACAGAAAAAATTTAAATAGACCACCCAGATTTGATTCCGTTGGCCAGGCTGGGCGTCATATGCAGACATGGTTGACTGTCTAAGAGACAGGAGGCTGGCAAGGGGATCATCCTCAATACAGCAAGAGCAAGCCCAACCAAGCCCTGCAATGTACTGGCATCCTCCGTAGCCATTACCAAAAAAGTGCTGATAGACCATGAAAAATTGACAACAAATCTAGGAAAATGTAATATGTTAGGAAAAACTTATTAAGGGTGTCAAAATAAAATATTGCTAACATTTTTAAAGATTTCTAAAACATTTATTTAATAATCATTGTATGTGAAATGCACTATTAAATTATTATGAGAAGGTGACCCAGGACCGAACCTTGTTCGTCACAATTAAGCAAACCTTTTTTTGTATGGTATGATATGGTGTTTATTTTCATTCAGACTCTACAACAGGTGCATAGCTGAACGAAATTACTTTTCTCCAACTCGAGAGAGTTGAAGTAGCCACAGGCACAAGGCACCGCCATTTTACAGTAGTAAATAATACAAATACAGAGTACATGTGGTGGGGGGAGGAGAGAAGAAACCATCCCCAGACTAGGCTCATTAATGAGTACAGTTTGGCAACTGAAACAAAAAACATCTCTGCACAGTTATGCACAAATACAGATTACAACATGAATATCAAGACTCGCAACAGGAATAAAGCAACGAAGGCATAAGAATGAGGAATAAGAGCGTCTCTGTGTAGCGCACTTCTGGAGGATTGCTTAAGTTCCAGCAATGACCTTGGCCGAGGCCCATGCTGATATGGAGCCAAAAACCCATAAGCAACAGAATCTACGGCGGCAATCGCACACACTTGATTCGCAACTACCTCTAAGTGCATTCAGACTGTGAATCACTAAAAAGTGAGACACAAGTGAATACAATAGGGACAAACATTTGCTTGTTGGTTGGTTTTTTTAATGATTGGTAGTTTTAATAAATGAATATTCAACTGTGCATCAAAATGAAAGAGCCATGCTGGAGAGCAATGTAGCATATGGACAGTAAATCACTTTTTAGAATTTAACAGCACTTAAATTCAGACTTTAAATCACAAATAATTTCGACACACCTGTCTACACAATGTATACATCTAATCTCTCAACTGAAGCTGTAGTTGACTTGCCTATGAAGTCATTTTACATAATAAACCCACCTTGTTATTTAACATTTGTAAATTGTAAATACTGTAAGTAATTTGTAAGATTTATTGGTGCTGATTTTTAAAGTTTGAGAAGTCAGTCGTGCTCCTGATTCGTAATGTAAGAGTCCGGCCAATACTGCAGTGCTTTTGGGTGGAACAAACAAAAAACACATCATACAATAAATATTGAGAATTTTTTTTCTTTTGTTTTGTTTTTTGTTTTTTTGGGTTGCTGTGCAAAAACAAAACACACCCACCCGTATGACATTGACTGCTAATCAATCTCATGCACCAGGGTGTGGCTCAAAATTATGTATCTAAATCTGTTTGTCTTAGTAACGCATACGCATTTGCTCCATAGATTCCAAGACTGTTATTTTCGTTAACGAAAACTATGACGAAAATGTTCGTTGACGACCTATTTTTCCACAAAAAAAATTAGACTAAATAAAAAGTAACATTTGAAAATGAAATCTACAACAAAGTTTATTATGGTTTATGTCAATTAATAAAAAGAAAGCTATGTCCCAAATAGGAAAAAAATTCCCATTTAGTGTATCTGTGCATTATAACTCATGCAGATCCTGTAGTGCTGCTTCCCAATTTTTGCCCTTCCAATATAGGGTTTGCCATGGCCCTGTCCCAAATTTCTCCCTGCAATTTAGAGGCTGTATCTACAGCTTACTTTAAGATCAGATCTTTGGTGATGTCAACAAAAGTAATAATGGCTTTAAACACATGCGTTTGGGACAGAACCCATTTTCCCTCCTGCATGCCCACAGCTCTCTGTAACTTACAGCTTGTAAAGTTGCTTTTATAATTTTGGATGTTAACATGTTGTTAAGTGTAATATAGCTTTTAAGCTGTTGTTTATGAAAGTTAATAATAAGTAATACATATGAAATAGTAAAATATTTAAAAACACATGAGTAAAATTAGGCTCTTCTTAAATTTAATTGACTGAAACTAGACTAAAAACTAACAAAAAATTTACTAAATTATGAATAAAACTAATATACATTTTAATAAAAAGCCTAATACTAAAACTAAATCAAAATCAGCTGTCAAAATTTCAAAGCAGATTTGAAGACTGCACTGTTGACCGGGAGGATTTCATGTTTAATGAATGAACAGCTGATACTGCAAAGACATATTTGATGATTTGAGTTGCTAAAACGTTGAATAATTAATAGTGCAGGCACTCCCCATGTTAGGATGCTTTTATGATGGGTTTAAGATTTTTTTCTTTATGATTGGAAACTGATAATACATATAAATACACATTTATCAGAAACTACCTTCCGAATTTGGTCTTTCAATTTCCCCCAGGCAAGTGATACACAGTGTGATACCCTCCCACAGATGTTGGGCATCCAGGCGGCAGTGCACTCAGTCCAAAAAATGAACTGACCATTTTGTTTTTCACTTCCAATAAATTGTTCAATTAATTACATGAGATATTCAACGCTTTTGTCATGATGTGGGGGAGAGGTGTAAAACAGAGGACCCAAATGCAGACAGCTTCATGAATAAGGGTAGACTTTATTAAACATTAGATGCTGCAACTGAAAAAAAAACATAAGCAAAAACAATGTAAGCAAACTGAAAATGAAACAAAAAAACAAGACTTACCAGCTGCTCCCGAAGGGCTGACAGAGCCAGGGCTTGAGATGGCTAGGACATGTCCAAGGTGAAGTGGGTCTGGTTTCACAGCTGGTGTACCAAACCGGCCAACCACTGGGGCGAAGGTGAGGTATGGCAGGGTGCAGCGAGGGGACAAGCCCAAGTGAGGGCCCACCTGCAGATTCATCCTGCTCTGCGGGCGTCCACGTATAGACCCTGGACAACCAGACGGAATGTTTGCTGAGGAGGACCGGGTGGTGCAGAGGTAAAGCCACCTGTCCCTATGCTAAAATGCTACACCCTACCATACCTCAAGCCTCCTGGCTTTACTCTGGCCACCCTCTTCAAAGGTACCTTCGTCTGTCACCTTCTCTGGCACCAACGAGCAGGGGGACGTGCCTAGTACGTATAGATAGTAAAACCTCGTGTCACTAAAACCCCGTCTGTACCCACACCAGCCACTCAAAGCCTACGGCGAAGCATACATGAGTGCCAGGCTGACGAGCATGAAAAAAGGTTTTACCTTCCACATAATGGCCACAATGAACTGCTTTGCAGTCGGTACTTTATAGCCAGTGCCAGCTGAACCCAATCTGCGGGGCTTAATTCCGTGTCTGCGATCACTTGCCACGCATGTGCAGGACACGGCTTCCTCGCTGGGTTCAGCTGTGATGTCAAATTCACGCCAGACTGCCCGTGCTGATTGGAGCAGATTTGGCATGGATCCTAATAACTTTATTATAAAATAGGCTTTATATTAATGACTTTGCCCAACTATAATGTTGTTGCTAATGTTAGTGTTTTAAGCATGTTTAAGTTGGGCTATGTTATGATATATACAGTATATATTAAACTCCTTGGAGTCTGCATTTCCTCCCCAAGTCTACATAGATTTACTCTGGGTGCTCTGGTTTCCTCCCACAGACCAAATACATGCACTAGGTTAATTGATGACTCTAAATTATATATGTGATAGCAACAGTAAATAAATCAAAACAACGTCTGATGGATTAGTCAGAATGTATCATCTGATTTTAAGGAAATTTAAGGGAAATTGGGCTTCCCGTGTGGTCTTAAAGCAATCGTGGTGTGGTTCAGACATAAGTCTGATCTGTAAATACTGAAGTGTGCAGCGTTCGAATTAGCTCACTATGCACATTTAACCCAATACGATCCTATGTTGGTAAACGGTCAATGAATGCTAATGACCCCTAAAACTGTGTAAAGAGTGAAGGTAATGGACTGATGAACATGATCATGATGTTTAACTTCAGGGTGTAACATCTTGAGTTCATTCCTACCTCTCCTGACTCAAAAGAACATTTTGCTCTCTGGTTGGACAGAAGGATATAAACTGTTGCCAGGAAAGTTAGGGAGAGAGACAGAACACACATGAACATATTCAAATGATAAAGCGCAGCAGCAATTAGGGCCAACTAGAGTGCATCTTGTCCCTGGATCAGTAGCACCATATCAATATTAATGTTTCATTATTTCTTATTATTTTAATCAGTCGTGTAAAATCAGCTGTCTCTTTGTATGTCCTAGTTTCCCAAACAACCTTATGGTTTCCTTGCCAACCTTTTGTTACGAAGAAAATTACAGATATTAGATTACTTCTATCAGCTGAAAGAACACACTGAGAGCAAGACAGAAGAGGTGGTGAAGCAGGATGGCTATAATGATCAATGTTTACCTATATGTTTTATTGTCCATACGAGCCAGAACATTTTAATAAATATGTCTCTTTGGTCCGAGCTCCTGTTTATATGAATATTTTGGGTTTATTTTCATTTATCATGGGGATAATCAGATGGAAAGGCAGTGAGAGTAAGGAGATAAGGATAAAGACAGAAAACGTGAAAAAGAGAAGAGCAATGTGGTGTCTTCACGTATCAGCTCTCAATATGGCTTTGGTTACAAATTCCTCTGCGTTTGCATGAAGTTTCTTGGCCTGAATCGATGTACCGATCAATCATGTGATACAGTGTCCCTAATATGTCCCTCAGATGGTTGACTGGTTGCTATTAATTTCCTTACCACATTATTAAAAACAGATCAAAGCTCTTGCGTTTCGAACCGTAACAGATCCTCATTAATGTCTCACTTTTATCCACCTCCTTCTACTCGATTAGCACGCATGAATAAAAGTCCTGGCTCGTCCCCAGAAGTTGCTTCAGACCCAACACAAAGCAATGAGACAAAGGGAAATGTGTCCACTGCACATTAAGGCTCCTCAGCATGCATTCTGGGCAGCTGGGTGATTTTTGAGACGCATCGCATGCTGTAAATGGGCCATGCTATTCATATACTGGGCTGTCAGCCACCCACAAAGCTTCACAATCCATCAATCAAAGCCCGGAGGACAAACAGTCACGAGTGCTTTTAAATGCATCCAAATAAGTGTGGAAATATATCTTCTGTTTTCCTCATTCATAAGGCAATAAAAATGGGGAGAAAATGCAATCCATCTGAAACAACTCAAGAAAAGGCTGTTGTCATATTCCTTTAGTGCTGGAGAAGATATTTTGTCATTTGTCTTGAGAATTGCATCTGTCGTCATCGTTCCTTTTGATGTCCAAAGTTTTTTCTCAACTAATAAAATCTAAGTCGCAATCTAACCTTGAGAGTCACCTCCCTTTACGCATTCATATGTTTGGACACCCAAGATGAGGCTTCATTTCTGTTGTGTGTGTGTTTCTTTAAACAGAGCTGAGTACGTTTCAATGCTCCATCACGGGCCAACATCAGGTGCTAAATCTGCCCTCTGCTGACAATGAGAGAGATCGAAAGAAATATTCCCTGCTCATCCTCCATTGTCCTTAGTCTCTACGGAGACAGCAAGCATAAAGAGCTCCATTCAAATCCGCCGTCCCCGGTCGCGGACTGGGAGAGAAGCACAATGAATCAAAGCCTGTGTGTCAGGTGTCAGTATGTGGGTCCCGAACCTCACCATACACACTTGTGGTGAGGCCAGCAGTCAGTGTGGAAATAAGCGTCTGGGCGTAGGGTGGCCCAGCAAGCAACTTCACACCGCTAATCAGGCGCACTAATTAGATTAGGCAGCCTTGTGTTGAGCTGGTGGGTCGCAGCCCAGCACACCGCCCAAACACAACAGCAGTTAGCGAGAGGAACTGGCACCGCTGCGGTAGTCTCGCTCTGCTCTTCTGCTGATCTTTTGGCTCAGAGCCTGTGTACCAGGGCTGTTATATGGGTGTCCCGTAATTTCAGCAGCACAGGAAAGGAATTTAAAAAGGCGAAACAAAAGACTTTTTGTACAGAACTAGTTCAATATGTCCACTATTATACTCCGTACACAAATACGGCTGTTTTACTCAGCAAACAAACAAACAAAATGAATGATGCCAGGACTGAGGATTTATACGAAATGTGATCAAATGTAAACAGTTATTTTATTTTGATTTAGCAGACTCCTGTTTCCAGAGCAACTTACAACTGATACAAAGCAGTCGTGGCTTAAGGGTCTTGCTCAGAAACAACAGGAGCAGGTTCCTTCTGGTCCATAGTCCAATACTTTAACGTTTAGGCCACCACAGTCCAACATTACTAGCCAATCCTGTGCAAAAGTCTTAGGTGAACCTTTTTTCAGCAATGGTATAATGACCGTTTATAATTGTTTCTCAGTCTTTTTAATAGAATGCAACCAGAAAATAAGGAAATTGGTATGCAGTTTTAAAAATGTCAGAAAAATTTGAATAAAAACCACCTTCTATAGGGTACAGTAGCAAGTATTAGTCTGACCATCCATTATACTTGATTTCCCTTACACTTAGCAGCAAAGAGGTTGAAAATATGAAGTCGGCAATATGTTATAATATACTCACCAGCCAAAAATGTAATCACCTGTAATTGAAATGTACCTAATAACATGTAACACCTCCAAAATTGTAATGCAAATTTTCTGTAGACTTTGATGCACCTGCAAATTCAGCTTCTTCCTTCACACTATGGCCTTTGGCAGGCCCAAATGTAAATACCACTTTTTGGCAATCATTAAGAAGACATTCATTATACCGTACCACCTCTTTTAATCTATGAATCCCGTCACATAACCCACAAGTATTACTAGCAATGTGACTATTTCTTTGTCCAGGGAGTAATACCATTGATAACCCAGATCTAATGGTTGCCTAAGACCAGATCGATTATACCAGTGCTGCTGAATAGAAGAAAAGCTAGTCAGAAAAACAAAAACAGCCTGTGGAATCACATGCATTTTGTTGACTTTATAAATGAAAATTACTTTACGCTAGTATTGCAAGATGCAAACTTAATGTATTCCCACAATTTTCAGTTGGGTCAATGTCAGTTAGATTCAAAGGCCATACAGAATCACTAGAGGACCGTCTGGAAAGGGGGTCAAATATTTACAAAATATTTTTAGGGTTGTCCACACTTGCATAAAACTGTAACATTTTTTTGACCATCTAATATAATGGAAGTCAAAAGTCTAAGATCGCTAGTGAACATGCTTGTATTTTGTGTTATTCGGAAATTTTCACTCCCAATCATATCACTAACAAGTAAAACGTTGAATCTTTGAAAAAATATGTATTGATTCATTGAAGAATTTTAGTGTATGATATGTTCCCGATAGTGACACCATGCTGTCCAGCTGGCATGGGCACCACAAATTTGTGGAAAATCTGATGTTATCGGAGCATGATTTCACAATTTCAAACATCATCTTGTGATTTAAAAAAGGTCTTCCAGTGCCCAAATAATAATCTTTTTTTCTCTTCAAGTAGTTGTTACAAAGCTTTGTGAGGTGTGTTTTGGGTCATTATATTTGTAACAGAAAACATGAGATAAAATACAAGAAAATGGTAAATAGTTAATTATTTGCTCTTTTCCCTTTGATGGGGAGATTGGGACAAAAAAAACCCAAGAATTTTCAAATCTAGACTTATTATTTGTAATAACTGATCACCAACTACATCATAAATAACAATAAAAAGATTACTTTTTGACTGACTGCTTCA
>JAVSBU010000063.1:2775623-2793051 GCA_033118015.1 Loricariichthys derbyi | reverse complement strand
TATCTCGAATCGCTCCTGCACAATCCCTAACTGCAATGGTTTGTTGCGACCATTTCTAAGCGGTTTTGATGATAAGTTCGGACGCAAAAGAAGTCCTCAAGCGAGCATGCAGCGTTTTCCAGAAGTAGCTTACGTACACGCACATGCGCATTTGAGCAAGCTATTTTTAGAAAAATACGTCATTCTGACTCAACCCTATTTTAACACATCAGTAGTGGTAACATCTTCATTGAATCATTATTAACTCTGTTTGAGGATATTGGATATTTCCCCATGTTCAACACTCTGCTTGTAAACTTCAAGTGGTGTAACGTGAGCTTATTTTTTAAGGCATTAATTTTGCTTGTGGTATCCTTTACTTTTCAAAGCACTGTAGCATTAAGCAGAAAAACAGGATGCGTTTTTAAAGAGTGGGATTAATTATAAATTGCTACTGTGCCCTGATTTTTTTTTTTCCATTGTATAACAGAATATTTTTTGTTCTCCTGGTACATATTTGCATATTACAGGTGAAAATCACTAACTTATTTTTACTGTGAGAATACTAAATGGAGTAAATTAGTAAGTGCCTGTTTAAACCACAAGGGAGATTTTGATCGAGTTCCCGTTATTTAGGTAGGTGGTTGAGTCTTGTTGAAACCAAGTTTGCGGTGACAATAACTTGCACAGTCGGTACCTGCCACAAGAGGTGAACGTTCTCTGTAGACGTCTCACTTTTGTGCTTGTACATGTGCTGGTTCTTTGTTTCCTGTATGATTTCTCATCCACTCTTGTTACTAGCTCTGTTTACCACTGAGCTAGTTTCATAATGTTGTACTGTGTGCTGCTCTGAGGCTTCAAACATTCATACATTCATCCTTTTCTGTCTAAATCTGCTGTCTAGCAGAGGACTTTGAGTATACTTGGCAACGTCCATTTTCCCTTCAATCCTGACTTAATGAACAACATAATTGACCACTTCATATTCGTGATCAGCTATACAATCTTGAACATCTATCTTGTAGAAATGGTTAAAGGTTGCCCCTCACACTTTTCCTTGTCAGGCAATGCTGTGAGTATATTGAAAATGGTGTCTGTGAGATATATATATAGAGGCTATTTTAAAGGTTACTGGCAGAAGTAACATTTGTGGTCATGAGTCATAATCTTCAGTCTCTGATCATAAGCCAATCAGTAATGAGCACATTTTTTATATAGTTTCAGCATGCAAGTGTTCTTGCATATCGTAACAGAGTATGCTAAATGAAGTGTGGCAGTCAAGCTTAACTGCCCAAGAGTTACAAACCATACTTTGCTTATATGTAGGTTACTTCTTTCATGTATAAAGTTCTGATTGCAATATCATGGCATATTATTTTCAGATGTAAGGTGGCAAATGTGGCTCACATCGAACTACTACTACGTTACTCTAAATTTGAGTAAAAGTTCAAAAGATGCATTGGATTGCATTTGTTTCAGTGGTGAAATACAAAACACTGATGTGGTTTTATCTACTTTTTCTCCTCCTCTTATGTGTATATTTGCCGTAATCTGCTGTGGTCCAGTGGACAACCGGGAAGTGAACCTAACACGAGGAACAAGTGAGCGCATTTATATGCAATTAATTCGAGCGTTGTTAAAGTTTTGCAGATTTTCTACTGATCATTCAAGTGGTCATGTGTTCAGCATACTCTGATCTAGAAATCCAATATAGAGAGCTGGATTTAATTTGATTATTTAATTGGATCTGGGACTGCAGCTAACGATTATTTTAGTATTCGAGTAATCTAGTGAGTATTTACTTCGATTAATCAAGTAAAACATTTTTGTTGTTTTTTGAAAATGAAGACATTATTCAAGATTTTGTACTCTGAAAAAGCATTTATTTTCACTGCACAACCAGCAACACTGTAAAAGCTCTTCACATCAGCATTAAAAGTGCAAACATAAAATACATGATTATTTACCATAAATGGTACTGAGTAATAAGTCTTAAATTAAATTACAGCTTATCACACTATGTAATATTTGCTTCTACAGTGTGAAGTAGAAAACTCTGGCTCAGTTAAAATAAATAAAACGCAGTGAATATTTTGCCATGAACTGGTAAAGTTATTTCTTTCGCTATTTTGCCATACTTTCCCTTGCACATGTGCACTGTCTCCCTTCACGGACTTGGAAAATTCCTTGTTTTGGTATCGCCGGCAGCGGACTGCACAGTGCCATGTTCGGTGATTGCCGGCAAGGGAAGGCGAGTTGCTATTTTGCGATGAATCCCCCTGTTTTGCACAGCAGTGAGAATACAGAGTTACAAATCGCTTCCACTTTAAAGCATAAGTAGACATCTATTTGAAGCACAGACTTATTCTTCAAGCCAAAAAATAACTTGGCCCATGACCACTGGGTGTAGTATTCAACAGTGACAGTGTTGTGATGCTATATGTGAGGCTATATGGGCTTAGACGTAACGCGTATGTCAACAATACGTTCTGATCTGGGCCATGGGGAAGCCTTATATCAGCGCAGTTTTGTTATTTTGGGGTACTGAACGGGAAATCAACTGTCAAAAGGCTACACACTCGCGGAGTCCTTTTAACCGCTTTTTTGCCGCTTCTACTGTCCTGCTATCTTGTTTACAGAAGGAGATGCACTCGCGTGTTTCAAAGCCTTTTACTGCCGCTTTGACCTTATCAAAAGAATTGCCAACAGCGAGAGCCATTGTGCATGTTGTGTAGCATTGTTCAGCGCATACAATACGAACCATTGACCGTGAAGTGAGGCGGTGCGCATGTGCAAGCGGAAGTACGGCAAAATAGCCAAAGAAATAACTTTACCGGTTCACGGCAAAATATCCACTGCGTAAATAAAAAGTGCTTTTTATAGTGTGCATATTAGCATACTCTAACTACAAACAGTGTAATACAATGACGTAAACTGTCTAAACATTCTTAAGGAGGTCACTATTACTGTGCAGAAACGTGTGCATGTCTGCATGCTCTGAACTCAGACTGGCCCTGCGCTTTGAGACTACGCACACGTTTAAGACATGCAAAAAAGCGCTAGCTGCTACGTTTGAAGTACCGTGCGTCCGTAGATTCTTTTGCACTCTGAGAATGCTTGCTTTCTTGTGAGGTGCTGCATCATTGATGTCGTGCTTTTGTAAAATGCAAGCTCAGTGTGCCAGTGCAAACGTAACTTTGTTCTCTGCTTTTTTTAAATCTGAAATGGTCCCATACTTTAGAGAGTTTTGGTCTTTTTCTTTGTTCATCTTGTTCCATCTCTCCGTCGTTGTCGCCCGTTCTTTGTTTGAGGTTTTCAACTTTTTCTCCACCAAGGACTGCTTGCTGCGTGTACATGTCCTGCTGATTCCGTGCTGTGTGCTTAAGTGCAGCAGCCGTATGGAAATTCAGCGGCTTTACGGAAACATGCTCCGCACATACATAGTTCTGGGTTAAATAAACAAATCATTGAGGCAGTCTAAGCGATGCATTTTTATAATCTAATTATTCGATTTACTGGATTCAGCCCTATTTGGATCTCAGTAATTGGATTATTCATAGCATGTATATTAGTTGACCAATTTCATTCGTTTTCTCAGGCTACAATTGGACCCAATATGATTGCCATGTCTGCTGAGGACTTGCTTTTATTTGGGTTTGGTTTGCATTGACTGTGCCTTTTTTTTTCTTGTGGGAGCAATCACAAGGCAACCTTGTAAATAATCATGCCATGGTAGTAAAGGCAGTAACATGGCTATGGAACACTTTGTGGAGATTCTCAAACAGTATATACTCATGAATAAATGTTTTTATTTTTAATGTTAATACTTTACGTCACATATATCTGAGAGATTATTGGCTGGTTGCAAAGTAAAATTTGATTATTGACCAAGTCATGTAAACCTGGAGCTTTTCCATTATATGATTAGTCGAGTGCATGTATACTCATTGATTAGAGTGACTGATTTTCTGCAGCCATCAGATTAAGTGAACGTTAAAGTGAGTGAGTGTTTTCACTAGCTTTTTATTCTTGGCTTACTTATCTGATCAAGTAACACACCGTATTGGTTTGGTTGTTTATTATGGATTACAGATTTTTTTCATTGTATTTTTCGTACTAAGCGTGATAAATAGAACACAACTATTGCCCAGTGTTGTAATAATAAGAGCAATAAATATAATACAAATATTGGCCAATGTTGTTACAGTAAAAAAACATTAAATATGATGCAAATATTAGCCAGTGCATCTTTAAGCGTCTTCTGTAATAGTTTTCACTTACAGTATCTGGGGTGGCACGGCTTCACAAATGGTTATGGCATAGGCTTATGACAATAATAAAGCAATGCCAGTTGTGACGACTACCATGCTGTTCAATTCATTGTCAATGCTGCAATAAAGTTTTATTTATAACATGGATAGGTCATTAAATGGATAAAGAAGTGAACCTTAACTTCACTAAAATGCTTTTGGTTTAGCATTACATACCTCTGATTAGGAGTTTGAGTAGAAGTATAGAAGGGGCTCCTCTTTCAATCACAATTCTTTTACCTTCAGTTGTTTGTGAGGATCCATTTACATATGAAATGTCCCTCGTGTCTGCTGTCCTTACTTGTGGTAAAAGCCCATTCCAATGTTTACAACAGTCTTCTTTGTAGAAGTGCTTTGGTGTAAGCATTATGACCAAATATCTACTGGTTTATTTTCCCACACAGTGTGTATCCCATCATACCACCCAGTCTTAAGGGGGAAAATGGTGATTTGTGCTTTGCATTGAGTAAAGAATTTGTTTTCCCCTTCCTTTGCTTTGATTTTTTTATACAACTCATGCAGTATTAATACTTTTTAGGTTATGTGATAATTGATGTTTCTGTTCCATTATTAAACTAACCACTCTATTTTTATCTGTAGGTGTTAAATGAAGAATGTGACCAAAACTGGTATAAGGCAGAGCTTAATGGCAAAGATGGCTTCATCCCCAAGAATTACATAGAAATGAAAGCACATCCGTAAGTACAAATCACACGAAAACAGTGTCCTCTATGCAGTCCTCCTGCTCATTAAACAGACTCCATCACCCTTACAAGCTGAGCGTGGTATTTCCAAATGATCTCATCGAGTGCGTTGCTAGATGTTAATGCAGCTTAAAACTATGCACCGTAAGCGCGTAATCTTTTAATCTAGGAGAAAAGCTAGTGATCTGAAGTTACTCTTGATTGCAGTGAGACAGAATGAGTGCTCACTACATCGGCTGTGATTTTTATGTAATCACATTAGGTGACATCAGCAAAGCTGTTTACTTATTCTTTACAGGATATTTTTTTTAATTTAAATTGAAATTTTGAGTAAAGACTTTATGGTCAGGTGTCTATGGAGAATATCAGTTGAAGTCAGGTACACTGAGAAACTATATGGCAAAAGTGGGTGCATTTGAGTTATGAATTGAATTGATGTTGAGTTCTTGTAAATATAGTATCTTTGAATGAGTAACATCCACACACAGTGCTCTGTTCAATTCTAGCAAATTATAATAGGAAAAACATTTGTTTTCATCTCCAGACCTTGCAGACATAAACTGCTGGTCAAATTTAAAAAACAAAAAAACAAAACAAGATTTAGCATGTGTATATGTAGTGCCGTAAATATTTTGACATTGACGTTTTGTTTAAAAAAATTTATTTATTTGAATGGCAATTTATTTTGCATTAAAGGCTTTATCTGGTACTAAATAAAGTGTATCTGTATTTGAAGTACATGATAAATAAATATATATGAGCACTTGTAAAGCCTTATCTTCAGCAAATTAATGCTAGTTTACGCTAAATAAAAATTGGGTCATACAAATTTACAGAGATTGACATGACGTAAAATTCCGACTACTTCCGATCATCGCGCACTCGACTCAGTCCGTTAGTGACGTCATTGTCATACTCTCGTAAAAAATGGCCAACACCTCTTCAGATGAATCATGCTCCGAGTTTGACTTGGAATATCTACAAGAACAGAAACTTCCCTACAGATTCGAGCCAAAAATCGAGCGAAATGCTGTCCAGGATCTAGAGCATCTAGAGCTGCCCAGGTCATCCCAATCGAAGAACTCATATTGGTAAACAAAGTGCATAATTTTTAATTTGCGGCATTGTTTTGTTTTACGATTTATGTGGTAACTGCAATTGCATCTGCATCTTGTGAAGTTTGGATTTTGTTGATTAATTGTTAATTAACATATGACCTAACTATATGCGGTAACTATTACTACCTAACTATATCCGACAAAGGCGTCATAACTAGCGTTAATTTACTGAATATAAGGCTTTACAAGTGCTCATATATATTTATTTATCATGTACATCAAATAAGGATAAACTTTATTTAGTATCGGATAAATCCTTTAAACTACTACCATAAGTTGGAACTACGTTACGGTCTGTGGTGTACGTGCAACTTTTAGTACCTGTCATTTGATTGCTGTGACTTCCTACTTGTAGCTCTGTGCTGGATTTACTTACTTAAAGATTCAGTGTTTAAAAGGTGATACTGCATTGTTTTTTCTGGAAATTGGTGTTTTCCCAAGTGGACTCATTCCCTCTTGGTTGCGTGCAGCCAGCGAGGTGTATTTTTATACCATTGTGCAAATTTATTTTTGGTTCTACAGTTTGTAAGATTGTTAGTCTGTGCTTGTTCTGTTCGTTAAGTATTTGTGTAGTTGGACAGTGAACTTGATGGCTGTGAAGTGTAAGAAGTGCAAAAGAAGAACAAATCCGTCAGTAACTGAAGAACGAGTTTTTTTTATTTTTAGAGGCAACGACGTGTATAACAGTTTGGGCTTCAGATGCTGTGGAGATATTAGTGTTCGTCTCGTTTTCAGCTCGATCTCTCTCTCTCTCTCTCTCTCTCTCTCTCTCTGACATGTTTCCATAAAGCATACATACAGTTTTCTAGTGAAAAGACCCTTTACATTACAGTGGCCTAACAAGACTGTGACTATAGTCATTTCTGGTCAAAGACCGTTTCTTTTACAGAACATAATGTGAATTTTAAATAGTGTATTTCTTGAAATTATGATTGTATAATAATTGTGACAAAATATCTGAGAGTATGCTCTAGTGTACACCAATGTCTTAACTTTATGTTAATTGTGTTTTTTGTTATGCCATCATTGTAGTCGAAGGGATGTTTGATGTTTTATCCAGGAAAGTGAACATCTGATTGTTTTGTTAGTCAATGTTAATATTTTAAAGCTGATTTTGGAATTGTGTTATGGTAAGTACAAATTTACAGTGAGATGCATCATTAGAAAACAGTGTACACATGAATGTGTGATTGTCTGAGGCTGAAATTTGTTTCAGAGAAACAGGGAATTTTTTTTCTTGGCTGTCGTGCCCCCTCTAATCTAAATGTTTTATCAGATGCTTAGGAAGTGCAAGCTGTTCTCATAGTGAAGGAAAAATAAACAAACCAGAGCTACAGTATTTTGAGTATTGAAGATAAAATGCGCATTAACTTCTTCAAATGGTACTAAATAGACTTTTTCCACTTGTATAGCCGGGGCTGGCTGGCTGAGTTGAAAAAGTTTAGAGCCATATATCAGTCATTTCAGACATTAGTTAATCATTCATTCATTCACTGTTTTATCTGCTTCATCCTAGTCAGGGTTTCTGGAAAGTCGGTGCCCAGCCAGAGACAGAGCACGAGGCAGGCACAACCTTAGACAGGGCGCTAATACGTCGTAGAGCACACTAACTCGTACACATACTCGCACACTAAAGGCAGTTTTGAAACAGCCATTAAATTAACATATATGTTTTGGGAACGTGGGAGGAAACCGGAGTACCTGGAGAAAACCCACACTGACATGGGGAGAATATACAAACTCCACACAGCCGCAGCCCAGGGTCAGGAGTGAATCGTGGGATCTCTGAGATAGATAGATATATAATCCATTCATGAACAGGCTCTGTCTTCATAAACTGATGCATAGTTAAAGTTTAAACAACTACATTTCCCCTAAAAAAAAAGCTTAACTTCATTCTGTAACACTAACAGTCATAGTATGAAATTTATACATAGTCTTTTCTTCTGCCATTACCATGCTAAGACCTGTGTCCATAGTAATTGGGGGAGGGACTTTGCAGGTATTAATTGGTAGGATAGCTCATGCAGAATACTGGGACTTGCAGAATCAGTGTGGTCTATGTAGAATACAGGCATACAGACCATTTACATTAGACGTACAACATGATCTTGCAGGTCACATTGTACGTGTGCCTTAAGTCGTGTGGAGTATGCTGTATCAACTAAAACTAGTGTCGCTGTGAAGCTTCATACTTGAGGCACTCTGTTCCAATTTTCAGTTTTCAGGCATGATGTGGTTCCCAGAAAGTTTAACAGCAGTAGCATGTTGGCTTTTGGCCTGTTTATGTGCAAGGCTTAGCTACATGCAATCGTGGTCTTATTAAAATTTCAGTTCTGTCTAAAACCCAATGCAAGCTAGTTTAGCAGCAGTGGAAAATAATGCATAATAGTATTGCCTCAAAATAACACCTATTAGCCTGAACCGAACTTGTGAATTTAGGATGTACAAGACACAAGCAAAACAAATAGCATTTTTTCATGACTTTCTAATTCTTAGGACTAAAGTATCTAAAGTGCTCTTTGGGCTGATAGCAGTTTTCTCAGTCCGTGACACGGCCTAGTCTCTTAAGCTGACATTTGATATATTAGTTACAGCATAAAAGGAGCAACGTCTCTTGTATGACTTAGGATTCTCAACCAAGGCTGAAGCAACCAATAAAGTGCTGTAATATTCTGGAAAAAATGTTCCAGTAGTAATATATATTGTTATAAAAGGCTTAAATATTTCAAGTGAGATGCAAATAGTGGCGAGCAAGGCAGTAAGATGCTCTGCTCAGTGTTCATCAGAGGTACAGTGTTCCCTCACTTACCATGGGGGATTCGTTCCAGACCCACCCACAATAAGTGAATTTCCACAAAATAGCGACGCTATGCTTATTGTAGTATTTATATACAGTAAGTACATTATTTTAAGTCTTTATAAACTCTTCCCACACTCTTATACATAAACCTTTCCCATTTGCTTAATAACTTTTCCCATACTGTACATGTACCTTGTAACAACGTCTACTTAAATGGTCATAAAATGTTTAAAACTCTTAAACCTAGATGTGTAATTCTAAAAATTTGATACGAGTACTTACCATTGAATATACCTCCTACAGCTAAAATGATAATGAATTAGGTTACTGAGAAGCTTGCCGACAGGAATCAAAGATAGCCACTGCTGAACAACCATTTCAGAATAAAAGATTCCGCCTTTACCTAAATGTATAGACTGGCATGAAGTTAGCCACGATGAGAAAGTATTTATGCAAATATTAAATATAGATAACATATCAATTAGGTAATTAACCCAAATGAATAAACATTTTAGGTGGTTATTTACACTGTATAGTACATACTACGCATGTGCAAAAATACTTTAGATAGAGTACCGCAAAACCCAGCGAAACACCAAAAATACCACGATAAATATCTTACATTAATATTTTTTGAAAATCTGCGAAACAGCGAGTCCGTGATAAACGAACCACGAAGTAGCGAGGGAACTGTACTCTATTCAGTGAGGCTAGTTTCAAACTGCGAATGCTTTGAAGGCAGGGGTCAAAGATTTGTTCTCGGGATAAAATCTGATGTCATCTCTGCTATCTTGACAAATCCTCTTGCAAACAAATTTTTCAACTGATTTTCAGTGTAATCTCTATTAACTAACATTCCACAAATTGATTACACTTTTGAGGTAAACAAACTGCGACTTCTCAGCAGTGCTAATGCATTGTTTATGCTTTATTTATTATACTCATTTTGTGTGTGTGTGTGTGTGTGTGTGTGTGTGTGTGTGTGTGTGTGTGTGTGTGCGCGCGCGCGCGTGTGTGTGCGCGTTCGTTCGTTCGTTCGTTCAGATGGTTCTTTGGGAGAATTCCTCGGGCGAGAGCAGAGGAGTTACTCAACAAACAGAGGCATGACGGAGCTTTCCTCATTAGAGAGAGCGAGAGCGCTCCTGGAGACTTCTCCCTGTCGGTTAAGTAAGTGACCATACTCTTAACTTACAGCACTTTCTACTTGTTTTTACATCATCTTTTTCATTCCCTTGGATTTGTATTCTGTTTATTTTTTAATCTGACACACATTTGCATTTGGTATGCATTTTATCTCTTTGACTTCAGGCTTTGATGAATCATGTTCCCTGGTCCAGTCCTGAATCATAGTCTGTGTCTAGGTGCTTTAAATACAGACAGGAAATAATTTCAACAAGACACGAATAACCAAGGATAGGTGGAAAACGGACCTTAAACTGACATCTAGTGGTCACATTATTAAGCCTTATTTTTGGGTTATGCTGCTGTTCAGTGCTTTCATGTATCATATGCAAAATGATCTTGATTGTCATCAGGATAATTACCTTAACAGACACAGTGTCTGGCTCCTCTTCCAGTTTGGTTGTGTTCCAAGATACTGTCTTTACATGGTGTGTTTTATGACCGGATCATTTATGTGCATCATATATTTGTTGAATAATGGCTTAAAATAAGCCTTGGGTGCATAAACAAATTCTCAGATATGCTTTTGCATTATCTTTGTTCTTTGTTAAATACACATTTCCATTTAAACTATTTTTCCTTTTACGTTGCTGCTTGAAATTTCTGCATAAATATGACCTAAAAGATTGCCAGCTTTTCATAAAAATGACATGCACACCATTTGTTTTTGTGTTCTTCAGATGGTGGGCTCCTAAATACTAACAGGCAATGTGAGAGAAGCCTTTTTAGTTGCTTAGAAGTTACCCGGGGCTATCACACGGCTTGTTCTTGGTATTTTTTGTTAATCACTCATGGATGGTTGCCATGGTCTTGAATTTACTCTATTTGTACACAATCTGTCAAACTGTGGATTGGTGGAGTTTAGAGAGGGTTTTGCAACCTTTTCCAGCCTGCTGAGAGTCAACAACTTTTTACGAAGTACCGAAATATCCTTTATTCATGATATATTTCCATAAACATCTGTTGTGACGATCAGATTCTGATAGATGGGTGTTCTTTAAGTACAACATGATTTCTGGTCATAACTGAAAAAACCTAACTATTTATTTGGAAATACTGAAAATATTACTAGGTTCACAAATGTTTAATCATCACTCTATTGAATATGGAGTTTTAATCTTGTGTAGCTGTATGAGCTGGCATTTAAATGACTAATAAAAAGCTGCTGAGACTCATGATCTGTATAACTAGCCATAATCTAAGAAAGTAGTGAAACTCATTGAGGTCTCCCCTTTAATTATTACAATATCACATTTGTAAAATTTGTAACTACAGATCAAATATTAACACAATACCAATAAATGCCATGCCATTTTAACCTTTCAGATTTTTGCTGTTTTGCATCAGGGGTCTTAATTAGTTAAATCCACCACAAGGAAAGTTAACAGTTGATGATACTTTTTATATGCAAAAATAAAATAATATACGTCGACAGTTGGACCCAAAAATTTTAAAACTTGGAACTGACTGATTCCGGTCATTGAGATTTATCATATTTTAGCATTTTCACCCTGTTCCCCTTCTCAAAAAGTAGTTTCTTGGCTACTACCCTTCCAAAAAACCCATTCCTGATTAAGCTTCTTTGGACTGTAGAAGGTCAACATGGCATCCCAATGAAGCTGCCAGATGCTGCTATTGCACAAGTGTAAGGGCAGGTCACACTAAATACTTGGCACTGTAGCCTTTTAGAAGCTACAAATGTATGGTTTACTTGTATTCTAATAATGAAGCGGAGAAATATTTATATATGGTTATTATATCACTGCTAAAACAATGTCTATTCTAATGGTAACGTAGGACTTCTAAACAGGACTGTGTAATTGTATTGCTGTACTTTTGTTTTATGTTAGGAAAATTTTGCCAGTTTTCACTTGCGGACTGTTTCGTGGGTCCTTACAGTTTGATTGCCCACCCCCACCCTCCGTGAATTTCCCACAGTAATCCTTCATTGTCATTCGTGTCAATGGAAAGTCCACATTTAGCGAGAAAAACGTCTCTCTCTCTCTCACTCACTCTCTCTCTCTCTCTCTCTCTCTCTCTCTCTCTCTCTCTCAAAACAGAAAAAATTCAGCCGCATTTTAGATCTGAAATTATAGACTCTCACTCATAATTGTCTGTTGGAATTTCTGAGCCAAATCCAATTTATCTGGGGTTTGTTAATGGAGACATTTTTCCATGTTCATGCAGAATTAATATTTCTTTTTGGTGAAGGGTTAATTGTGCCCGTTTTTCTGAAAGTGTATGCTTGTTGTTCACAAATCGTCCCATGAAGCAACACAAGGTCGTAAGTGACATTTTTTTTTTTACATTTTCAAAAAAGAACCTTTGAAAGTCTGAAATTGCTATAATGAATTTTCAGGCAATTTCAGACTTTCAAAGGCTCTTTTCTGAAAATGTAAAAAAAAAAAATGTCACTTACGACCTTGTGTTGCTCATGGCACGAAATGTCACACACAATCTCTTTTCTGTTTGTTTGCAGGTTCGGTAATGATGTGCAGCACTTCAAGGTGCTGCGTGATGGGGCAGGGAAATACTTCCTCTGGGTGGTAAAGTTTAACTCGCTGAACGAGTTGGTGGATTATCACCGCTCCACCTCAGTCTCCCGAAACCAGCAGATCTTTCTACGAGACATAGAGCAGGTGCCTCAGGTTAGTAAGCATATACATTTGATCTGGGAGTCGCTGTTGATATGTATTGTGGGGTTCATTAACCATAAGCAAGCCTACATTGTCTTTGTTTGCATCCTGTGTCTTCTGGTTTGGTTGTAATGGAAATCCGAGTTCAGGGAAGGTTTTTAAAATATTCAGCATTATCAATTAGGCTCTATAAACTACCCAACAATGTGATGCTACTAAAGTGCCAACTTCTCACCTGTCTGATTTTGTGATTTACTATTAACAAAAAATTCCAGTTCCAGATCACTCAGATCCTGTTCAAGTTAAGTAGACAGGTAAAGGGTTTATAGATTTACATGTTGAAGTGACCTTCTGTTCACGTGAAACTGCAATAATATATTAAAGCGTCAGTTTCTTGTAGCTCTTTGGAACCTCTTTCATTTTAAACCCTTATAAACCTTTTACACTGGGCTTGGTGGTGCTAAGCTTAAAGAGGAAGAATGTTTTTCTACAAGCAGTTCTTTTTCAGTGCACTTTCCTCTACCCCATTCACTTTTTTATTAGCTAAAAATTCCCCAAGTGTCAGCAACATGTTGTTTGAGGGAATAAGCTGGTATGAATACAGACCGTTCAAATTGAGCTCAAGCAAAAATCTTTAAATTAGATTTATTAAAACAAACATTTTGCTTGAACAAAAGTGACATCTTTTCATTATTATATAATGTAATATAATAATGTGGTGTTTAACACAAAATCCAAAAGGTATGTTTTGTCTTTTTAGCATTTTTATTTGCCCCTTAAATAATCTGATACCTTATATGAAAAGTGAATCATATATCTGTTGCCCTGAGAGTTTATGAAACGATTCCATGCTGCCAACGTTTTCATTTTTTGGTCTGCTTCTGCTCAGACTGAGCACATTTACATTGGTGGTGCAGGAGAACGTGGAAACACGTTTCTCATTTTTTATTGTCAATAAGAGTAGATTGTCTGCCACCTCTCTATCACGATCTGGCAAATTTCTCTGCGCTGATATATTTTTTTTTTTATCAACTTTTTTAGTGTTCTCTTATTTCTGTAGTCAGCCAAAAGGGCCGAAAAATAAGGGCCAACATCTAAAAGATGAAAGTTGTAGAGTGTACATGATGAACAACTTGAAAGTCTGTGGCTTCAGCTGATTGACAAGAGATTTAAATAGCGGAGGGTGTGATTTAAGAAAACGCTTAACATGCATAACAGGTGAGCATCATTTTAATAATTAGTATTAAACAATTTCAGTAGTTATGCAATTAATATGCACTTTGGTTCCTTCATGGGTTAATGCAGAAGCAAAAACGGTGTGGAATTTCAGTCTCCAGAGATTTTAGACAAGTGCTCTGTAATTACTGTGAGCTGTCACTCAAAAACCCAATAACAAAAACGCCAATACAAAACAACCACAACCAAAGATTCAGTGCACCACTAATCTCTGCTACGTGTATTGTTTTTTTTTTTTTTTTTACTATTAGAAGAAAATTTACTGTTGTTTTGAGTAGCATGACATGACCTCGTTCTCGTCTTGTGTGCGCAGCACCCTACATACGTGCAGGCCCTGTTTGACTTTGACCCTCAAGAGGACGGCGAGCTGGGTTTCCGCCGCGGAGATTTCATCCAGGTCCTGGACAACTCTGACCCCAACTGGTGGAAGGGCGCATGCCACGGGCAGACGGGCATGTTCCCGCGCAACTACGTCACACCTGTCAATCGGAACATGTAAATTGCGAGAAAGTTAACGTCCCGTTGTTCCACACTCTCAAGTAAACCTAAATGTCCCCGTCTACCCTTAGCACCCTGTGATTTGCAGAGTGAAATGGAAAACCTGAAAAGAAAAGCCAGGAGAAGTGGACGTGCCATTTCTCTGCCGACTAATGCAAAATCAGCGCTGATTCCTGAGAATGATCGATTGCATCACTATGAACACAAGCAGCCAGGGACTGAAGAGTCTAAGCATAATCTGACACCACACAAAATTCACCACAGTGATCCCATCTGTATATCTCACCCTGTTCCCTCCGCAGTTTTCCTCCCCCCATCCTTTTTACCCCTGTTATTAATTTAGTGCATTTTCTTGTCATTCGTTTTGGCTGCATGTTTTAAACACTTTGTAACAGTAAATCCTAAGGCCATTTTAAGTTTGGAAAAAGTAAAAAAAAAATTGCTACATAAAAAAAGATGGCAGTTGACGCTGAAGTCTAAAATCATGGGCACATGAACATTGTACATCAATTTTTGGCTGTGTAAAAAAAAAAAAAAACACCTATAGAGTGAATTGGTTTTTAAGAATTATATATATTATATATTTGTATGTGTTTGTCTGTTTTACCTTTCCACACTTTTTCCAGTTGTAAATTATGTTCAGTTGTATTGGATGAAACATGAGGACATGCTGAATCAATGTCACTTTTACGAATTGTGATCTGAAGTTGCTCAGAGATCGCCAGGCTCTTTAACTTGCCGCATATTCCACTCAAATATGCGTTTTTTTGAGCAGTTAGTTATCAGGACCGTTCAACAGAACACGCAGACGGGAGTCCCCATATCCTGCAGGAGTCCGTCTAATGTGAAATTGTCACGGGGGCCAGCCATCGTTGAAGCCAAGGTATTTACTGCAGTTATTTTCTTTCTCGGGCTGCGAATGTAGCTGACATGCTGCTTAGAAACGAGCATAAGGAAATAGACTGGCGGTTCTGAACCACACAAGCACTCTGGTTTTCACAAGTTTATTTTAGTGTCAAAACCATATTACTATTAGACGCCGACGTGTATACACATCTTAACCAGAAGTTTGAAAGCCGTGAAATCTTTACCTTTCATCGCTTTGTATTTTGCCAGTTTTCAAACTGGCTCCAGTAATAACAGTATGAGAATCCATAGAATCTTTGTATGTGAATAGTAGAGATATCAGCTTTACTGATGTACGTTTTGTTTTTGGTTTTTTTTTTCCCTCCCCTCCTTCTGATTTTGTTTATTGGAGCACTTTTGTTTCAGCCATTTTGATTCCTTAGTGATTTATTGTATTATTTTTGACTTGGTTTTGTGAGTTGTAGTTTTTGTTCTCTCTCGATTAGTGCCTTTTTTTCCCCTCACGTGTCAGTGTCTCTAGCCTGTCGCTTCAGTCTGTGTTGGGTTCCGTCAGTCCTGCAGTGAGAGATGGTCTTTGTGAGCTCCTGCACCCAACCTTACACACGCTCACTTCACACCAGTAAATGCACCAGTGTCTACATGGAACCAAATCCTTCCTATTTAAATGTCTCACCTTCTTACCTAATGAATCTTAATGTTTTGGCTGTTCCTTATTTGTTTTTGGGGGGCTCTTTTTTTAATTTGCTTTTTTCAATTAATAAAATTGAAATTCTAAAACTAGCTGTCTGTGCATCGTTATCATTTCAGCATCGGATCAACGGTCCCAGTGACGTCCTTTTGTGCCTTTTTTTGACTCCTACTAGCCCGCAGTGTTTAAACTGCAGTGAGATCACACTTTCACAGCATTTTATTTTTACTTGGTGTTGGAAGGCAACATAGAAACAGAAGTATTACTCGTAGCAGATGGAAATGGTTGTCTGAATTGTTTAAACTGGGTGGTGCAATAAGTAATGGACTGTGAACCAGAAGGTCGTTTTAAAGCTTTGAGTCATTTTAAGAGTTGAGTCCCTTCACAGAAAAGAGTCTGCTAAGTACTAAAACTGTAAAGCCCTGAATAGACTTTCTGCTTTTTTGTCCTTTCAATCTAGTGTATGGATGGGGCAGCACAGTCACCTCAGCTCTAGCATCAGTGGTTTGCGTGTTCTCCCTGTGTCTACTTGGGTTTCACTATGTCCTCCGGTTTCCCCCCACAGTGCAAAGACGTATATTATATTAATTAATTGCACTAAATTGGCCTGATCTGATTATGCATGACTAGTTTAAATGTAACATTTTGTCTGTTGTTACATAGCCTTTGATTTTGAAAATGATGTCAAATAAATGTCTGGATGTAATGCAAGTGAAATAAGAATTTTCATCAGTTAGGTTGCGCTGAAAAAACAAACCCACAGTTTTGGAAAAATGTACAGTAGTGATCACCAGAGTTTTCATTCAAAATATACATAAAATTAGGTACCCGTATTAAAATCAGCATGTGTTAACTTATGCGCCAGGCATGTTGTCAAATTGCATGGTTACACCAGACCCATGTGATTGAGTACACTTTTAGAGCATCCAAATTTGCTTACGGTTTGTTGCCTATAGGCTTGTATTGATGAAATCTGTGTATTGACGACCTTGTTCCTGTCATGAATATAGCTGTGTGTGCTGATGTGACGTTAAATAATATCCCACTCTCACATAGCAGTATTTTGGCCTGGGCTGTCATGGCAAGGCCTTTTCCCATGTTTACTTGAGTTTACTCTGAGTGTCCAGGGCGTGTCATAGCTTTACCAGGCCGTTTTTGTGATAACAGGAGGGCGTGGCCTAAATACTATGAAACATGGATAAAATCAAACATTTGATTTTTCCCGGGCTTAACGACGAGACCCACGTTTGTACGCTTTGCCATGGTTTGACGAAGCCTGCGAGGAGGATTCATGGTCTATCATAGAGGATTCGTGTCGTTTTAAGGATGTAAATGCCATAGAAATGCCATTTTCATTGTTGGATACAAGTTTCTCCTCTGCGTTCATGAGATACCGGAGCGATTCAT